>JAARMF010003951.1:4643-17253 GCA_022844705.1 Toxascaris leonina
CTCTTCCTCTCTTATTGGTACCGCCTTTTTATAAGTCAACCCCCATTGTTAGTGAAATTATCGCAATGATACTAAAAGCACTTCTATTCTCAAATTTTATCAATAATTTTGAGGACTTTGCATTTTTTAAATTTATTATGAAATATTTTCCTCATTAATTTTTCTAAGAATCTTATCGAAAAATTTCACTCATTTTATTTCAGATTTTTGAGATAATTAAAGTTAATCATCATTGAAGATTACATCAGAAGACAAATGAGGAAACCTTTTAATTTATAAGATAATAAATCAATTGTATTTCATTTGAAATAAAGTCGCAAAAAAAAGAAAAAAAAGAAAATCAATTTGAAGAAATTAGAACATCGATTGTAATGAAATGATTATCATCGAAACTATAGATAGAATCGACGATTTCGGTAAGTAAAATCAAATGCCACTGTTATTTATCGAAGCAATTATTCCATGCTTATCTCTACTACGAAGCATCTTCTCGAATGTTTGGTGATGAGATCCTGAACACAAGTTTCCCTTCAAAATTTCTCACTTGTGCAAATATAAATATAAATATAAATATAAATATAAATATAAATGCAAAAATAAATGTAAAAATATGAATTATAAAATAAAAATAAAAATATAAGTATAAATGTAGGCAGATATATAAATATATATTTAAATGCTTTACATTGAAGGCACCTCCTAACCGTATAGAAATTAATAAAGACAAATCCTGCGCAATCAGTGAAGAAGCTGTATATTCTTAGTGATTCGCATTAAGATGAAATAGAAAAATGCACGTGTTATACCTCTGATATTGGTGCATATTTTAGAGCGATATTATTATTTTTTGCCTCTATTTTTTTTCGACCACTCAAAAATCAAATGACTGAATGATTACGCGAAATGTACAAAGCTAAATGAGAAGGTGAAAGAGAACGAGAGAGAAAAAAAAGGCAAAGGAAAAGAGTGTAAAAAATGAACTGAAATGATTATAGAATTAAAAAAAAAGAACGAAAGAAGCAAGCAATATACTCTCTCTCTCTCAAAAAAAGTTATTCCCCATGAATTATTGAAATTTTCTCACTGAAACAAAAAAAAAATCCTTTNTCCCCATAAATTATTGAAATTTTCCCGCTGAAACAAAAAAAAAATCCTTTGAGAAAAAAAAACGAAAAAAATTTATTAATGAATGAATTCCAAATTCACGATCATAAATTTAGATCCGAAAGCATTCCGGAAATATAAAACTAAAATCCAGAAAAATTCACATTTCAGTTTCTATGGAAGTTGAAAAAAAAAAGAGAGCGAAAAAGCATCGAGAAATGTTTGCGAAACAAAATGTGAAAAGCTCGAGAAGAGTCGGTGAGCATTTTGTGATCGGAACGAGCATTACTGCAAACGTTAACGAACGGATATGAACAACGTGCCGATACGCACACAGCTTTAGACTTAACACCCACGTAAAACCGCAACATCACTTCTGATCTTTTAAGAGCGCACAACGCGTAAACGCGCATCCCCGCAACTTCCGATAGAGGCGCCGAATCGACTGGCGGCTAGTTAAGCTGCGATCACAAATCAGCACTCGTGAAATGAACTATTCCACCTCCCCTCTGTGCCCCCTTCCCTCCCCCCGTCAATAATTGTCTCATTGAAAAAGTAGTACTTTCTGTTCAGAATTGCCTAAGCACTTGCCATTAAGTCGAGAGTTAGTTAATGAGCTTGTGTGTCTTCTAGCTTGTGTAGAAAAAAAAGCTCGTGCATAAAAAAATAGCTCGCCTATATCGTCCCAAAACGTCAAGGATTCGGAAGCAATTGGGAATAGATTTTGCTGCCCACCTGCCAGGCAATGAATGGTCGTACTGATCGAGTACTCGGGGTCACCATTAGTAGGGAAGCATTTATCATTTATCGGCCAGCATTTTGAAGTTGGCATGCTTTAGGTCATCCTTGAAAAAGCTTTAATGTTGACTCGTGGGATAGGAAGAAGAGTAAATAGTCAATGCAATTTGAGGTTTTCACCCCCCTCCCCTCCCCTTCGCCCTCCCGGGACCGAAAACAGATTTCAGATTTACAGCAAAAGAAAGCTGCAACTTTTTCCGTCAATGCTTAGCATCGCTTTACGAAGGATATATGTTCCTAGTGTGGGTCCTTTCCGATTTGAAGAACTTGGCTTGCTACCGGAAATCACTTTCAGCTAGAATGTCTGATCGAGTGAAGAGCAATAAGCAGTTGGCATCTATCTTCGTCTAATAGCTAGGATTTGTCACTGTCCCTCGCAATAGCCAGAGTTCGATTATCAGCGACGAATACTTGAACACTTTGTTATCATGGTCAGCATTGCCTCAAACAGTCGGAGCGTTATCCACCGTTCAAATTACTCTATTTCGCATGATATAAATGTTGTTTGAAATGTGTCTGAACTGCATTCGCCACTAAGTGGTTTGATTGTGCGAGCATCATAGATAAAGTCAAGATTCGATACACGGCAACGAGGGGGGATCGAGCGACTTTGAGCAATGTGTAGCGCTATCTACTGACAGAAAACCTGCCTAACAATGGCACTTTTAAGCTTAGCAAGATTTTTATAGATCCTGCAATCGGCATAGATCACGTTGCTCACTCAACTGAAAAGCAATCATCGTAGAATACGAAATTTTCCTGAAGTTACGTCAAGATTTACGGGTTCCACCATCAAGATTGGAGTCCGATTCCCAGAAACGAAACCGCAAAAATTTCATCTTTAATTCGCAGCCTCACCGCATAATCTAGCAGTCATCTGATTTGCAAACTTCTAGATTTGATGTATAATCTACAGTTGAGCGTGAATCAGTGTTAGCGACATGCATCCGAAATGTTCGTGTTCAATCCTCGGCATCAGAAAATTGCACCACTTTCCGTCACTGCATAACAATCCAACAACGTCTACTTTGCCAGGTCGAATAGCGCTGTTTGCTCTCCTATAATGCTTTCCATAGAAATGCTCAATGAAATTGGTGACAGCGAGTGTTAAGCAGGTGTGCATCGTAGTTCAACGCTTTCGACTCAATGCTCATACCCACAAGCTGCACACTTATTCCGAGCATCGGAAAGCTTCTGCAGTCTAGGCGCAACTTTTGCACGAATAAAAAGGATCGTTCTATGACGGGGAAATTCATTCGAACATACGGATCTTAGAATATGAGGTATTCTAGCATTTTCACACAAATGCCGCACTGGAATTATGATGGGGCGGATGAGGATCAATGAAGTTCCTTTACCATCGTTCGAAGCTCTCATCTCGTAACTCGAAAAAGTGCAAATAAACCTAAGTACAATGAATATGGAGAACTTTGATTTGAATGGAGAAATCGATGAGGAAAACTTGATGGAGAAAACTGCAGTAAACCTTCTCTTTCGAAGGCTTGTTAACTCTTGGATCTTCTTTGTCTTCATCCCTTTCCAATATCGCCGGGTCATTGCTGAGCAATGTTTCGAAGTTCTTAGGATAAGCCTGACTCACTTGACTGAAAGTTGCTATCAACGAAGGATAGTCTCCACCTTACTTATTCGCTGCATAAAAACGGCTTTCCCAGTAAAGGCGACTTGGCAATAGGTGGTCGGAGATATGAAGCGATAGTTGAATAGATCCTGGCAGCAGAAGAAGATCGATATGTCTCAGCATGGTTGAAATCAAGTGATCCCCTTTATGGAAAGTAAAGATTGCACGTGGTTATTGTTTGAATAAAACGTGCTTCATCTCATAAAGGGAAAACGATTAAGAAAGGAACATGAGCTTCTAGACTCACTGATGAGAGTGGATACTATAGAAGCTGAGATGAAAACTTACCTGCATTTTTTACGTTCGACAATTTCCTCTCTTTAGACAAGTAAGCTTCAGCAATCATCGATCAATGAAGTGCTCTAGAGTCAGCAATATTGCTGACATTTGAGCACTCTGCAATCTTCGATCTTAGCTGCATCTGTTTTACTGATTTTCTTGAATCCACAAAAAAAAACCTCTCACATCCTTTCGCTAATTTCCACTTGCACAGTAATTTATGAAAGCGACGCGTAGCAAATTATTCTGTTCCATAATTCAACTCAAAGAATTCTCTCGATATTGCAAAGAGTTGAGTGAACTTTGTGCAATATTTGATTTCTCTATTGCTCATTTGAAATAGGGCGTATCGCTTCTTAGATATTTGCTTTCTTTAATTTCAAAATGAAAGCAATAGATACGCAAATTAAAGTAATTGCTACAATAATTAAGCAGTTATTGTGGCTAACTTATAAATCCGATCATGAAAATATGCTTGCTCAACTAGATTGATTATACGTCATATGAATTTTCCAAATATTAAAACGAAAAATAAGGGAACTCAAACTAATGCCCGGCATATTTCTCAATCTCTCATCTCTTATTTGTTAAGAATTTTCGTAGCATAATCGAAGATATTTAAATGAACATAGGAGCAAATAGATCGTTAATGGCCATCGATGGAAAATTGCGAATAAAGCTTGAAAAAAAAACTTTTTTTGTGACTAACGAATTAGTGGATATTCAATCAAATACGCAAACAAATGAATTCGAGAGCGAGTAGTCAAAAGCTAAAATTCTCAAAAATATATTCCTCCCACTCATTCAATATAAGCTGCAAAAAAACTTCATTAAAGCTTTATGTGGTTTGTGATGAAGCATAGTGGAATTGTGAGTACTTTTTTGTGTGATATCGTTGAAAGAGAAAGATATTTCACTGAGCCTGTATACTTCAGTAATGAAGAAAATATTCGGAAAAAGATAAGCAATACAAAACTCTAAAGCGATTCATTAATGTTGTTGCTTACAAATTTAATCGCAACTATTTCGTTCTTGGAAAATATGTAAGGAAGAGGATGCAAAAGCGAGATGGAGATTGACAGAGAGGTTAAACTGCTAGAGAAAAGAAATTATTGCACCAGAAATAATTAAACTAAATCTATCTCTTTTACACGATGAGGTGATTGTTGTGCATGGATTTACAACGTTCGATCGAAATAATCTCAACTGATAATGCAAATATTTTTTAACCAAGGCAGTCAAAAGGTATGCAATAACGAGTCATAAAAAGTTCAGTTCGATAGAAATATGAACGGCTCAACAAAGAGAATGCATTTGAACAAAGGCGTAATGCCACAAAAGATGAACATGTCCACATTTAATTCAATACTTAATGGCATGCGACAAATGATTTGCTAGATATGAGTTATTATCTCGGTGGAGCTTCATAATAGTAGTGAAAAGATCCTTTCGAGTTATAGCGATTAAATGATTAACTAGTAATCTGGGAATCATCGCATCTCGCATAGTTATTTCTATACGATAAGCTAAACCCATCAGAACGATTTCAGATATCTCGATCGCAAGATATTTTAAACGATATTTATAAGCTACATCATTTATCGCACTTCAACCGTTATGAGACAATCGCTACTAAACAGTGCAACATTATCTCATACTTACTTTATCGCTCTTATAGCAGTTCAACGGTTATTAGACAATCGCTACATAAGAATGCAGTGTTATCTCCTACTTATTTTATCGCTCTTATAGCAGTTCAACAATTATGACAAAATCGCTACTCAGGAGTGCGCAGCATTTTCTCATCCAAATCAAGCACCATATATGAGATGATGCCTCTATTAGAGAACAAATATAGGATAGTGAAGTAAAGATGTGCAATTCGTAAGAGAGTATTTCATTGCACAAATCAAACAAATCTCCCTCTGATCGAATGTGATGCTATTAAGCATTGAAGATTTACGAACACAAATCATTTGATGGTGTGTTTCTTCAAGAGAACGTTCGAAAGAATCGACAATCGCTGTACGTTTAAACTCCATTTCATTGGGTTCATTCATAAATTCCATCGAATTTTTCTCTAACATAGGACCGATTGCTTTCGATATGAAAACCTCCGAGGGGAAAAAATGCAAAATTCCCCAAAAAAAAGAAAAGGTAACCGCATGAAAAGTTTGAAAGAGTTTCTAGCATTGTTCATTATTCGCGAAATCATGCAATAAACACTTGCTTGTGATGTACAACAAGTGGCGTTTTCGAATCCAGAGAATGAAAGCAAAAGGGGTCTCTCGACTACGCGCAACATCCCCTCATGACAGAAAAGTTATGCAGCGCTCACTTACTGAATTTGATAGAATTTTTGTGTTCTTTGAAGGCCGTTGGAGTTATGTTCGTAAACAAGGTGAAGAAGAAATTAAAATTTGAGCATATGGGTTATGGTCCAGTGGCTAAGACGGGCGAATTCCGATGGTAAAGTTAAGGTTTTATTTCAGCCAGTGAGAAGATGCACTAGGCTTCTGCTAATGACGAAACTTTACACTTGGAGTTCTTCAACATTCGAAAGATTTTTATGCCCTGGAAATAGCTCTCATTATCTTTAGCCACTCAGGTGGAAAGCCGGAATACTGCATTGTCCCATTTGTCATCTAGTGGGTAAGACTTGAGGCTTTCGTGCGCATTGCCGAGGTTCAATTCCCGGCGATGGAGGCAGACACGGCACTCTCGGTTTTGCTAACGGAAGTGTGCGCAGTTTTGCGTCGATGCCCAACTTCGCCTGCCGGTGGAAAAAGCCGCTAGCACTAAAGTTACGAATTTGAAAAGATTTATTGGTTCTCAGAAATAGACTTGAATTGCCTTCGTCACCTAGATGAAGAGTAGCTAATTTCTAGCTGAAATCATTTGTAGACGAACGATCGAACGATTAGTATCCGCAGTTTTTACTCACAAAGTGAGGTTTCTTTCCGGCTAGAGGAGGAAGAAATGTTCTTCATAAAGGTGTTTTGTCGGCCAACGGTTTGTGACAGTAAAGCTGTATGGCGTTACAAGTTCTGAATTCCGTAAGGCTGACGTTTCCTAAAATTTAAGTTGCATCGTTGCATTGCAGTGGTCATTCAGATGAACAGCTAGCTACTAATACATAGAAGAAACTCACTGTAGTCATTCGTCAAGATTTGTGGCTATCGCTGGCAAGGCTTGGCTTGAATTGGCGATAGCAATAATCATGTGGATATCGAATCGATATGTTGCGTGATGAGTGGAAATTTCCATAACGTTTAAAAAATTCGATCCCATCAGATTCGTCTATCCGCTTCGACCGACTAAAATTACGCCTAAGAAAATCAACCACACTTCATATAGTATGCGCAATGGTCGAATGTGTAAGATTATCTGTAAAGTGTAAGATTATAGTTCTATTCCATAAGATATAAACCTGAAATCATTTCAGCGATGTGGATCGTGTGCATTGAGTGGACATATCCTACTTCCTCATCTTATTTCCCCTTGTTGATGCCTATTTTTCTACAATTTTATTCAACTTCATTTGAAATATCGATTGTTTTCTCTTCGTTCTACGCGAGTAAAAAAGTTTAATTGCAAGAAAAAAAATTTGAACAACCCTTTGATTTTCTCATCTCGAGTAACATTTCCTCCAATGGTCACTTCGAAAGATGTTTCAATTATTTGACGACACAATCTAGATGAGATATTAAAGCATTGCAGCATGTCACCGATAGGCGTCGAACTCATCATGCCTCATATGAAAGGGTCCCATATGAATCACTAAATCGCTATGCTTATTGAAGAATTGCTCCAGAACGGAAGAAACACTAATTTATGATATCCACATATGAAGAGACCGACGAATAAGGAAAACTGACTAAAGATAAGCTTCAGTTAGAAAACTATCGCCTCAGAGAATAAAAGAACAAATAAACAGTATCATTATGAGAATTGAGACCGTTGAAATGTAAAAGAAAAATTTCCACATTTCTTATTTTTACAATATTGCGATCACTTTGAGCTCAAATAACTTTTTGCTTTAAANNNCTTGTTAATACGAGATCTGAGAAATTCATCGTTGATAAAATACGTTTCGAATAGAATACTTATTAATATCTATACAGATATTATTACTAATATCTATACTTCGTGATGACTTTTATAATTTATAGTATTAGAATGAAAATTGATCAAATAATTCAAGCTAAAGTTAAATGTTCTGATGTGAAGCGTTCCTTGAAGCAAAAATTTAGAGTTTTTGCTTTCAAGCAGGATCCAACGAAATGGATCGAGAAATGATTCGTTGAAAAATTGTCTTCATGGATCCTTAATGGATTAGCGTTGTACATATCCGATCAGCTGAGTATCAAAGATATTTGATGGTGATTAGAGAGGAGTGTAATATTTAATGATCCGCTAACTAATATGAGACAAAAGCATAGTTTTCAAAATGCTTAAAATGTTTGTGTATGAAACGATCATTCAATATAGTCTCCCACGTATCGAATGCTCTCATACGAACAATAACATCACAAATAAAAAATAACATTTTTTTTTTAGCGCAATGAGTTATAAAATACTCAAAATAATATAAGTTAATCAAATTTATGTTCTCTATATAAAAGATTTTTACTAAAATTTCAATTAGTTGCAATCTTCGCAACGATTCCCTTAAAAGCAATAAATCTTTGCGTCAATCATTTTATAGATTCTATTATGGTTGATAAAAAGATATGAGTAGGTTGATATCTACTTGTAAGACAAGTAAAAGTGATGCGACGTTTAATTAGCGATATATCTTCAAATTTGTCCATTTTTCAAAAATTTCGCTCTGTTTTAATTTGGAATTGTCTATTGAAATGAGATAACATTTCAACAGAAGGGAGAATCTTCAATAAAACACAATGAATTCCAATTTTATAAAGCTTTTTATTCTATGCATCAGGCATTAAAATATTCTTACAAACTCTACGTTCCATTGTTATTCATTTTAATGACCGGCAAGACGGATATTGACGAAATAAGCAATGCTATCGTTATGTTACCCACATGAAAGGACTTCGAATCACCTCTTCGTTGTGAACATCAAACGACTGATAATCTCCACTGAGTTACAAAAGGAAGATTGAAAGGATATAACATGATGAAAAATATATAGACTTCTTCGTGAAGTATGACATATCATATATTTGCCATGTTTTGTGAAACGATCCACCGAACAGGCTTCATCGAATTATTTCACTTCATGGGCAATTTCAACTTGTCCCTGCTTTCTTGATAAATAAGATTGTGTAAAGTATGGTGTTGAAAAGAAGAGAATTTTTTTAGGCAATTGATAAATGATGTCCTTAACGATATCGTGGTATCAATCTTATCATGTTTAGACGGCGGAACTGAACGTCTCGATCGATCGATTCTTCCAATATTGTCCCGATCGATCGACTCTTCCAGTACTATCCCACTCGAAAGAATTCGTTCCGAGGATTGATAATAAACGAAGAATTTCGATTAGCTCGACCAAAAACGACCAGCTCATCTTATGCCTCCCGTTTCGTGATGTCTCATGCTTGATGATGCAGAGCGTTTCATCTGTTCGAAGCTATCAGCTCTTGTATAGATTCATGTGTTGAAATGGACATTGATATGGCGACTATGACCATATAGCAAAAGGCTTTTTTTCCGTGCATTTACTTTACTATTCTCACATTAATATTGGCGTTTATCACTCGCTTAAGTAACGTGGATGTACTTCTATCTTGTAAACGATCTGCGCCTCAATTATGTATTATTTTATCAATGTTGATGCTAATGTATACCACTTATGGCTCGAGTTCGTATGTATTATATCGATTTTTTTTCCGGCAAATATTTGAATTTATTGGATTTTTCTTATTCAAATCATGTCTGCACTGTCATTCCGTAATTTATTCCGGCATCCAAAAATTCAAAAATATCCTCGATAGGTCTCTTCCCAGATTTTGCACTAAAAAACTCGATGCAAAGATAGCAGCAATAATAGGTGAATACGAAGAACTTTAAAAAGAAACGTTTACTGATTGGTTGAAATTGCCTTAAAAAACTTTTTTATTCGTATAATTGATGAGAAAAATTTGAGATATTTGTCATGGTGAAATGAAAACGATCAATCACTGATGATGACCCATTGAGGAGTATATATCGAAAAACTTTGAAATCGAAGAAGCCATGTTGCCTCGCATCGATAGTTAGTAAGAACGCTAGGATCATTTTTGTATTTCATAACAGATTTCAGCAAATGCTTTCCTCTACACATTGCAACGAACTGCTTTTACCATATTATAACACCATAGAGAGCTTGATATCAATGCGTTTGCTTATCTATTTTTTAATATCCTCATATAGATTTTATAGAAATATGGTGCCTTCTAGTGCATTACCATTAATAGGACTTAGAAGACAGCCTCTAAGCTTAAGCCCCCAATCCTGAAAAAGCGGCACATTTCGCTTGAATGTGCGAGGTACGGCATTTCACAAATGCATAAATAAGTAAATAAATAAATAAGTAAATAAATAAGCAAATATATATAAATACATATATATATATATATATATATATATATATATATATAGATAAATATAAATGAATAAATAGGTAAATAAATAAATAAACATATATATATATNACATTGCATATCTCAAGCGGTATGTTTTACTTTCTCAGAACTGAAAGCTCGAACTAGGATGATATGGCCCAAGTGCTAATTATAGACAACTCTTTCAAAAGTTCTTCTCGGCGCACAATGTATTCGATACTTTTCCCACTCAAAGCTAAACGTCTTGTGTACCGTTTTTTTCAGATTTGCACTACTCAAGTACTCGAAAGTACTTGATTGTTAGTATTGATTTTAATTCGTTAGACAACATTACTAAAAGTATTTTTTTCGGCTCTTAAAATCAAAATATTTGTCATAAATCTAACACATTGCAAAAAAAAAGTCCAAAAAAGAAATTCAGCCAATTTAAATCTAAATGCCAAATCTAAATATTAGCATCAAATAAACGCAACCAATAAATTACCGGCTGTAATTCGATGTTCAATCATATCAAATTTATTTAGGAACAGGCGTTAAAAACTAAACGAATATTTATTATTACTATCAATAAGCCAAACATTTGTTGTTTTTCACTCGATTAAAGCGAACAAAGAATATATTCATGAAAGAAATTGTTACGTTAAAAATGCTCAGTGAAGCGTATTATNNNATATTCATGAAAGAAATTGTTACGTTAAAAATGCTCAGTGAAGCGTATTATATACGAAAGCAGCGAACTAATCCCATTCAAATTTCGGCACTCCTAATTGGAAAAAAGAAGAAAAAAACTGGAAATAACAATAACTTCATTTTTTTCCATTTTTGCTGATAAATTCGCTTGAAAAATAAGGAATTTATATATTTTTGAAAAAATTTTGAAATGAAATATATTCGAAAATTTTCTCACAAAATAGATCATTGAGAGAGACGAATTGAAAAAAACCGCATAAGCTGGACATAGTATAAATAATTGAAAATGATATAATCGAATGCGAGAGGAAAACTGATTAAAATACTTTGTAGTATTTCAATAAATATGAAAAATTAGAGAATTATTCACAATCATATGCTTGGAGATATGTGCTTGGAAATATCCGAGTATATCAAATGTGGCGAAATTCGAGACGCATCACTATTAGGATCCATCCCAGAAAGGTCATTTGCTTAAAGTCTCATCAAAAATTGCTCGAATTACGCAATCCGGAAATTATGGTCGTATGAGATGTATTCCGATCTTCAAACTTGATTCGAATCACTTACTACTTTACATCGCTACTTTGAATTGCCAGCTGAATCTCTTCCAACCGATTTCTACTCAACCTNCTTTGAATTGCGAGTTGAATCTCTTCCAACCGATTTCTACTCAACCTAACGTATACATGTTCAATTTCTTCACCAATTGCTGAAAAAAAAATAGTATAGAGAATATAAAGGCAAACTTCATTATAATAGTCCTACGGGAAGAAGTTTTGTGCGCGACACTTTGCTAATTTCTTTTTGTAGGCTTCATTAAGTATTATGAATTCATTCATTCGAATATGATGATGGAAAGATCGTTGAAACGCTTTAAAACATTTCCGGTTGAGTTTTGATTTCATATCAAATGCTCTTTAATAGGCTATCACAGCTTTGTTTTTAGTAACAAACTGAATTCTGACGAACACAATTATTCTACTGGACCTGTGCTGTCATGCCTTTTTATTGCGAATAAATAAATAAATAAATAAATAAATAAATATATATATATATCACTTATCACCACTATATATTTATATATGTCTACATATTGTGCATCATGGGACCATTTTATAGATCACCTCATAAGTTGCCGCACTGATCCTAGAAATGAATTAAAATATTTAAACACCCTCAAAAATGCTGTAAGATTGCATATCGGTCATATTTTTTAGTCGATATTAATAGATAAGCTCGGAAAACACTTTNATTGCATATCGGTCATATTTTTTAGTCGATATTAATAGATAAGCTCGGAAAACACTTTTTGTATAGCGTCTTTATAAGCACCCTAGCGAGGGAAGTTATGTGTACATAGTAGGTATGTTTCATTACTCGTTTGTAACTAGCGAATCTGGCTGCATAAGTGAATGGTATGCTAAAACGCATATCGTATCCTCCTATCTGGCACTTCTCAGTAAGTTTTCTTCCCCTAACTTCTCAGGAATTGAAAAGTGGGCGCCATTTCGTGGGGAGCGCATCT
>JAARMF010003954.1:0-17246 GCA_022844705.1 Toxascaris leonina
TTTTTTTCAGCAGTCAAAGTGGAAGTTATGCTAATGTCAGAACTACAAACAAATTTGCATTTATTGTTTAATAGCAAAAATATTGGCAGATATCCGTGATCGCTGCCGATATCTAAAACTTTTTCGCATTTATTTATTAAATTTGATATTGTTTTAATTCTTTTTGTAAAAATCATTAAAAACGCTTAGTTTATTATTTTTAGATGGATGTTTTAATTTTCTCAATGCTTTTGATTCAATTTGTCTTATTCTTTCCCTGGTGATTTTAAATTTATTTCCAACTTCTTCTAATGTCATAGGACTTGAAAAAGGAGGTAATCCATATCGCATTCGAATAATATGTTCTTCTTTTTTTGATAATACTGTCGCAAATAATTCATTGATATTTTCTGAAATCATTTTTTTCTCTGTGTATTTATCAGGAGTAAGAACGTCATTATCTTTTACAAAATCCATAAAGTGAGATTCTTCATTATGTCCAACCGGTTTATCCAAAGAAACAGGATTAATATTTAATTTTTTAATGTCCATTATTTTTTTAGGCGTAAATCCAGTTACTTGTCCACCTAAAGCATTTGATAATTCATCTATTGTAGGTTCACGTCCTAAGTCTTGGGATAAAGAAGCTTCTTTTTTTACTAGTTTGTTTATAGTTTCTACCATATGAACAGGGATTCTAATTACCCTAGCTTGATCAGCTATAGCTCTTGTGATTGCTTGTCTAATTCATCAAGTGGCATATGTGGAGAATTTATTTCCTAATTGGTAATTAAATTTACTAATCGCTTTCATTAATCCGATTACACCTTCTTGAATTAAGTCAACAAAATCTAATCCTCTATTTAAATACTTTTTCGCAATGGAAGTAACTAATCGTAAATTACTTGTAACTAATTGATTAATAGCATATTGTCTAGTTTCTTCATCTATACTGTTTAACATTTTTGCTATGTTAATTTCTTCTTCATGTTTCAACATTCTAGATGAACCTAATACTGCTAAAAAAGCTTTAACTCCATCATCAACTTTGTCTTTGCTACTTAAACCACGCAATAACGCTAGTTCGTTTGATCCGCTTAAATCATTATCTTCATCTAATTTTTGCGTTTCACGTAAAACTTTTAATTCATCTTCAATATTTGGAGATATTTCTATCTTGCTTTTTAATAAGTTTTTAATAACTTGTTTTTCTTCAGTAGGTGAAATGTCAAAGAATTTTATTTTTTTAAAAATTTCTTCAGTAGTAAGAACATTTTGTTTTCGTTTTTTCTTACTAGCTAAAAAAACTAAATCTTTTGTAATATGTTCAATTTCATCTTCAAAAGAAGAAAGGTCTCTCACTGTTACTTCATAAGCATCAGAAAAAACAATATCATTTACTTCGCGATTTGGAGCATGTCTTGGTTTGCGTCCTCGTTTTTTTGGTTCAGAAGGAATTTGAATTTCTTGTTTTTGTTTTTCTTCAAGGATATTATCTTTAGTCTTGTTAAGAACCTTTTTCTTATTGATGTGACTTTTTTTATTTCTTTTTGTGTCAACGGTAATTCTTAAATTATTCTTTTTTTTTGAAAATTTTGTTTTTTCTAATTTTGTTTGCGATTTTTTTTTATTTTTTACTACTTTGTTTTTACTTATGTTTTTGTTAACTTTTTTGTTATCACTAACTTTTCTGTTGGACAAATTAATTTTGCTTTTGTTAATTTTATTCTTAGGTACTATTTTTTTTTGATTATTATTTTTTTTTGCTATCATATCGTTATCATTTTTATTTCTAATAAAAGTAAATTATTTCTCTAATNTATTAATTTCCTTCTCTTTATCAACAATTGAATCTAAATTCACATGAGAAACCGAAACTTTAGGAATTTCAACATTTTTAATTTTTTCAGAAATAAACGAACTAACGTCTTTAGAAGCATCTGATTTAGAACCAAACACTGCAATTCTTTTATACTCATCTTTTTTCTTTACAACATTAGAAACAACTTTTTTTGAAAACTTAAAATTTTTGCTAATAGCATTTATATGTTTGAGATTTTTTTCTTCATCAGACATATTTATTAATTTTTGAAAACGTTCATTCTTTTTTCGAGCTATTTCCATTTTTTTTATGTTTCTTAGAACTCTAGCACCGTAATTTTTATCTTTGTTAATGATAATATAACGCATTACATTTTTCTGAATGGAAATTATTCTATTCAATTCAGGAACAACAAAAGCTTCAACTTGAAATGTAGCCAAAAAGTAGTGACCAATGTTTTGTTTTCTAATCTCGTATGCTAATTTTTTACTTCCCAAATCAATCACTTCTAATGAAACAGGGTTTATATTTTTAATTAAACTCTTAATAGTTTCAATTGCTTCGTCTGGGTTTTCTCTTTCGTCAAAGAGAAACATTACTTCATAATTATTCATAAAATTATTTTTTTTAGTAAAACCTTTCTTTTTTGGATAATAATGCAATAAATTGCAAAAAGAACAAAATCACTTTTGAACATTAGAAATTATATATTAATTTTTTCTTTTACATTTACATTTATTTATATCTGATTTGTATTCTTTTACGTGTTTACATACCTAACTTATTATTTGTATAACTAACAACATACATGTATATGTCTGTACATCTGCATATTTTCTTAATGGATACTTTATATGCGCATAATGTCATAATTACATTATGAATGTGTTTGTATATACAACTCACACAACATAAACACAATACAAAAATTAAAATAAAAATACGGAAAAAAGTTTAATGTGTTAATTTAAAAAATAAACAATTTTAATCGTTATTAAAAATTGAAAATGACATAAAAATTTTAAGGAAAGTTATTTTATTGTAAAATAATATGTTGAATGGCGGTTGTGGTGAAGCGGTATAACACACCTGGCTGTGAACCAGGCACGCGAGGGTTCAAATCCCTCCAATCGCCCCATTTTGACAGTAAAGCAAAAAATAACGTTATCAAATTTTTGAGTTGGTAACGTTATTTGTTTCTATTAGACTTTTAAACTTCAAGTGTTAAGTTAAATTAAAAACTTTCAGTATTGAAGTTTAACTAAATAAATAATTTTAACCACATCGTAATTTTTTCTATAATTAAATTAAATCAAATGATTTTATTTAAAATTCAGAGTGAGATAGAAAATGACTAACATAAAAATTTTAAACGTAACGATTGAAATTCCAAAGAATTCAAACATTAAGTATGAATATAATAGAAAAACAAAAGAAATAATAGTAGATAGAATTTTATTTGGTTCAGAAATTTATCCTGAAAATTATGGTTTTCTAAAAGATGCTTTGGATTATGACGGAGATGAATTAGATATATTAGTTTTAGCTGATCAATCATTTTCTCCTAAAACCATAGTTCCTACAAGAATTATTGGTGCATTAGAAATGATAGATTCCGGAGAAACTGACACCAAATTAATAGGTGTTATTAATTGCGATCCACGCTATGAACATATTAAAAATTTAGATGATGTTTCTCCTCACCGATTAAAAGTAATTAAAAACTTTTTTGAGACATATAAAAATTTACAAAATAAAAAAGTAAAAGTAATCGGATTTAAAGATTTAAATTGAGCATTAAACGAATACGAAGAGTGTACTAAATTAATGCAAAAATACAAAAATTTAAATAAAGATGAATTTATAGAAAAAATGAAAAAGTTAAAACCGGAAAAATATAAAAATTAATTTAAAAAATAATTTATAATATTTGAAGTCTTTAATTTTTGTAAAACTTTTTAAAATGCGGTTACATTTTAAGAAGTTTTGTGTTTTTTTATTTAATTTGTAATTTGAAAATAACAAATTACGTTTTATAAAAAATTAGAGAAATAATTTACTTTTATTAGAAATAAAAATGATAACGATATGATAGCAAAAAAAAATNGAAACTAAAAAACCACCTGTTAAATCTAAACCTGTTGTAACTAAAGTTAATAAATCAGTTAAATCAACAAAACCAAAGATTAAACCTGTAAAAATTGAAAAAATAAAAAAAATTACTAAAAAAAAATAAAAACAAATAATAAGGAGATAGGTAAAATTAATGAATAAAGTATTTTTAGCTGGTAGATTAGTCAGAGAACCAAAAGGATCGATATCCTCCAGTGGAATACCAGTTTCTTCAAATGCGATAGCTTTAAAACCAAGTACTAGAAATGGTGTTACTCAGTTTGTTAATTTTGTTGCTTTTCAGAGTTCTGCTAACTTTCTTAATTCGTATTTACATAAAGGTGATTTTATTATTATTGAAGGAAAATTAAATGTGCAAAAATATGTATCAAGTGATGGTAAAAATATGTCCTCAATAAATGTTATTGCTGACTCAATAATTCCGACACCAGGTAATAAAGCAAATAGTAATTTTAATTCTAATGATTATCAAGTTAGTGTTAATAAAAAAATGAATTTTAATAAAAACAATGAAGAAGAATTTGTTTCTGTAGATAATGTAGATTTATCTGATGATGAAGTTTTTGAAATACCAGATGATGAAGAAAATGAAACTTTTAAAACTTCAACTTTTTCAATAAAAAAACCTGACAGTAATAGCGATGAAAGTGAAGATAATTTTGTTAGTGGTGAAAATGTTGATTCAGATCAACGTCAAGAATGAGAAGATGATTTAGAAGATTAAGATAAATTAAAAAGATATAATTTAATAAGGAGCTTATTTTATGGAAAATGAAAATGAAAAAAAACCGGAAGTTAATTTAGAACTTTTTGTTACTGTTAATGATGAATCAAAGCCTTCACAAGAAATAAAAAATGAGGATGTATCAGTTGTTAGTGATTCGTCCGCAACTGATGTTAGTGTAAAAAAAGAAATCACTAATAAATATATAAAAAAAGATTATGGACAAAATTTAAAATCTAGATCTTATAAGCAAAAGCAAAGACGTTTTTGTAAGTTTTGTGCACAAGGAATTTATTACATTGATTACAAAGATGAAAAGGAATTAAAAAAATATCTTAATCAATATGGTAAAATAATGCCACGACATTACACTGGTTGTTGCAGTAAACATCAAAATTATTTAACTAATGCTATTAAGCGTGCAAGGGTTATGGCATTATTACCTTTTGTTGGCGAATAGATGAATAGATTTTTATACTAATGATATGAAAATAATCCTTGTTAAAGATGTAAAAAAATTAGGAAAAAAAAATACTATAGTAAATGTTTCTGATGGATATGCATTAAATTACTTATTTCCTAAAAAAATAGCTGTCCCAGTTAACGAATCTAATTTAAAAAAGATGAATCATGAATTAGAAATTTTGAAAAAGAATGATGAAAGAATGTTGAGCGATGCAAAACTTATATATGATAAATTAAATAATAAAGAATTGACGTTTACTTTAAAAACCCATGATCATAAATTTTTTGGTCAAGTAACTCCAAAAATGATTATTGAAAAAATTACGGATTTTTATAACGTTAAAATTGATAAACATTCTTTATTGCCTTATTCAAAATTACAAATGGGAAAGAATGAAATTTTAATAAAAATTCATCAAAAAATTATTGCAAAAATGTTTATTATTGTTCAAGAAGAAAAATAATATGTCAAATAAAGAAGATTTAATTAATAATGATTTTTTTAATGAAAATGATTACGAAATAAGAAATAGTTCTAATAATAAAGGTAAGGTTGAATATATCTTTGATAAAAAGGTTATTCAATTAGCAGAGGAAAAGATTATTTCCGCTCTTTTATCAAATAATAGTATTTATGATGATGTATTTTTACAATTAGAACCTAAAGATTTTTTTGACTCTAATTTAAAAGTCATTTTTTTAGTAATGAAAAAATTATATGACCAAAGCAAAAATATTGATTATCTTTCTGTGGCAGAAATGATAACAAATAATCCTGTTGATTGATACGTTGATGTTAAAGATTTAACTTCTTATTTACTCAGAATTATTAACAACCATCCTTTTAATTTCGGTTTGAAAAATTATATTGATATTGTGAAGGATGCATCAATAATAAGAAGATTACAAGTTTTTTCTTCTGATTTACATTCATATCGTTTTGATCTAATTTCTTTTGATCAACAAATTTTTGATTTGCAACAGAAATTTAATGATATTGTTAATTCAAAAAATTCTGGAAGTATAAAATTAGTAAGTAAATTGGTTGAAATTACAAAAACAAAATTAAAAAAATTTTTAGAAGAAAATGAAGATATATCAGGAGTTACTTCAGGTAATCGCGAAATTGATTCTCTAACCAATGGTTGACAACCAGGTGATTTAATTATTTTAGCTGCTCGTCCAGGAAAGGGTAAGACAGCATTAGCACTTGATTTTTTAATTGAAGCCGCTAATTCTTGCTTAGAAGACGAAATTGTTGTTTTCTTTTCGTTGGAAATGGGTTTAGATCAAATTGTTCAAAGAATGGTAACAAAATTAAGTAGAATTTCTTTTATGTTAAACAGAGCTAGCAAATTGTCTGAAGATGATCTTTTAAATATTAATGAAGCATTCGATAATCTTGAAAAGTTACCAATTTATATTGATGATAGTAGTGATATAACAATTTCTGAAATTCAAATAAAATTAAAACAATTAGCTTCAAGTGGTAAAAAAATAAAATTAGTTATTGTTGATTACTTGCAATTAATCAGAGGAAGCAGGTTGACTACACGACAATCAAGACAGGAAGAAGTTAGTTTTGTTTCTCGAGCTTTAAAATGAATTGCAAAAACTTTACAAGTGCCTGTAATTGCATGCGCTCAATTGTCTAGAAAAGTGGAAGAACGACGTGGTGCAAATTCTGAACCAATGCTGTCAGATTTACGTGAATCTGGAGCTATTGAACAAGATGCGGATTTGGTTAGTTTTTTACATTATCCGCGCGATTCTCAAAATAATGACATTATTTCCAATTCTGATTCAAGTAATTTTATTAGTTTTGATGAACAACAGATTCCTTGCGTATGAATGCTAGAAAAGCATAGAAACGGTCCTATTGGTAATGTTAGATTAATATTTAATAAATCTTTAGGTTTATTTACGTGAGAAAAATAATTTTTTTTAAAAATTAGTTATAAAATATATATATTATGCGAAAGAAAATTAAATTGGTTAAATCTTTATTCGTTGGTTTATCAGCAATTCCACTGTTGTTTTTAGCAAATTGTGGTTCACAAAATAATATCATTGCTAAATGAGAATACTATTGTCATTCGTTGCCAGAATTAGATGAAAAAGGTGAGATGCTAGTTCCTAATTCATTTAAAAATTATCGCGTAGTTGATGATTTTATTTCAAATCAATCAAAAATATTCGAATACAAAGATGATAATGATAAAGATGGTACAAATATAAGTTCAAAGAATCAAAAAACAAGGTTGGTGAAATTGTATGCAAATCTTGCCTCTACGTTGGTAACATATTGTAAAAATATGTCAGTATATGCAACAAAAAAGATTGGGAATGATTTATTTTTTACTACTGATACTAAAAACGACACTATTACACAAAATGATATAACTTTCCGTAGTGGTTTTTATTTTGCAAATTCTGATCAAATGAGTTCAGGTAATTCAAATAGTAATATTGGATTCGGAATAACAACTACGTATTTTAAAATAGATCCTGTTAATTACGATGGAACACAAACACCAAATAACCCACCATTATTAAATTGATATGAAGATTACACAGTTCCTTCTGATTGAAATTTAATTACAAAAGATTTATATGATCCAAATGATAGTTTAGAAAATAAAAAAATTGATAAAACTATGATCAAGTTTTTTAAAGTTTCTGACATTAAAATTCTTTTTAAGTTTTATAAAAAAAATAATTCTAATTCGGATATTAAAAGTTATTTTGGTAATCCAACAGATTTTATTAATTCTGATAATAAAAAAGATTATGATAATTTAGTAAAAAAATTTGCAAATACGTATATAAAAAATAATAATAAGTATTCACCACTACCTTTAGAAGCTATATCACCTTCATCTACTACTGAAGGAAAATTTAGTGCTGATGGATATTGCATAAATTTAACAGATATGTATGTATCGCTAATTTATTCAATAAAATACAAAGAAGCAAATAATTTAACTAAAGAGAATACAAATGTTGATACTGATAATAAAATAATTAATAGTTTCAGACCGACTTCTTTTTCTTATATATTTCCTCAAGTTTTGTTTGATAATTATTTAAAAAATGCTAAACCTGAAAATATTTTTGACACAAGTGAAAGTGGTAAAGAAATTAATAAAACAAGGTTCAATCAATTAGCGACTCCTAAAAATATTTACTCTGGCAAACAAGAGTTAATTTCAAACGGTTTATTTAATTCAAATGAATCTAAACAATTGTTTGATTTTATATCAAATAGGTATAACAAACCAATAACTAATAATTGAATATCTAAATTAAATACCCAACATTCTGGTGATATAGATCCAGTTAAAAGTTTCGTTGAAAATTCGGAAAAAATATTTGAAGATTTTTATTCTTCCACACAATCAATTGACGGTCAACAAAACGTTTTAAATAAAATGACATACAAAGATATGTATAAGTTATATTTGTGTGATAAAGGACCTAACAAAATTAAATTAATTGATGTAATTACTAATAGTAATTCTGATAATTGAAAACAATTATTTATTAATGGTACACCAGGATATAGCATTTACCAAAATGAAAAAAAATAATATGAAAAATATTTTTTTTGACAATTTACTAATCAATGTAAAAAACAAGTGATTAGAAATTTTAAAAAAGTGTAAAAATCAGATTTGGTTTTCGGAATTAAATGAAAAATTGATTGATGCAAATTGAGATATTATTTTACCAAAAAAAGAAAATATATTTAAAGCATTAACTTTTTTTAATCCCCAAGAAACTAAAGTTGTTATTTTAGGACAAGATCCATATATTCATAAAGAACAACCGACCGGATTAGCATTTGCAGTTCCTAATTTTGTAAAAAAACCACCATCTCTTGTAAATATTTTTAGAGAAGTAATAAATGATTACGGCAAGATTTTTACTAATTCAGATTTAATTTCTTGAGCTAATCAAAAAGTGTTACTTTTAAACACCTCGTTAACAGTAGAAGAAAGTAAACCTGCAAGTCATTGTAATTGACCATGAAAAAAATTAATTAGATTTTTATTAAAAGAAATGCTAAACGTTAACCAAAATTGCATATTTTTAATTTGGGGAAAAAATGCTGAAAATGTGATTCAAGATTTAAAAATTAAGTATAAATTAATTACTTCTCACCCTTCTCCACTTAGTTACACTATAGGATTTAAAAATTGTCACCATTTTGCTAAAACGAATAATTTATTAAAAAGTAAAAATCTTTCTTGTATTTTTTGATAAGATAACATTATGTTTAAATTGAATTAATAAATTAGTATAATAAATAAAAAGTCATAAGTTATGGAAAAATTTGAATTACTAACTAAAAATGAAGCAATAACTGCTAATGATAGTCCGGGATCAGTTTTTGCTATTACTTTATTTTTTATAATATTCGGGGCAGTAATTATGCTTTTATTAGTTAAAAAAGCTTATTTTTATTTTGTAAAACGACTTAGAGTATATATTTTTCCAAGAGTAAGCGTAAAAGGAATTACGAATATAGCTTTAGTTATTTCAATAGCTGTGGTTTCAATTATTCTACTTATGTCATTAACAGCTGGTATTGGAGCAACTATTTTTAGAGCTTTTCCAGGTACTAGAGTTACTATAGAGATTATTTTAATAAAAATAAGTGGTATGTTGTTTGGACCGATGATTGGAATGATATCTGGTGCGTTTATCGATTTATTAAGTTTTGCTTTAACAGCTGGCATTTTTCACTATGGATATTTTATCAGTGCTATGACAGTTGGTTTAGTTTCTGGTTGCATTCACGTATTGGTACAAATATCACGCGGAAAAGAAAATGTACTGGCTATATTAGCTTCAGCATTTATGTTTATTTTTACCTTATTTGTTCTTCTTTTCTTTCAATACGCTGCTAATCTTCCAGAATACTTAGCAATAAATTTATATGGCGTTTTAAATATAAATATGAAATCTAGTACATTTGTTTATATATTACTTGGTTTTGGTTGCTTAATAATTTTTACAGTCTTAATGCTGTACTTAATTTCATGAAATAACAAAAGAAAATTTATATTTACAAAAAACATGACTCAATTTGCTCAATATTCATCTTCTAACCACCCAAAAAAATGAAAAAAAAATTTATATAAAAATTGATACACTTTTCTGGTTTCTTGTTTATTATTAGCTTCAACGTCAATATTATTGATTAACTTTATATTACTTCCAATTTTTGATAGTGCAATAGATCGTCAACCATATTCTTTGTGGCTTTCTTTTAGATTTTTGATGTCTCCTTTTCTTTTTTTAATTGACATGTTAGTTTTATTTCCAATTGTTGCTACAGTGTCATCAATAATGAAATTTACCTATGAAGAAGAAATAAATGAAAGTTTAGATGCGCCTCATTTTTACGAAATTTGAACAAGTAGAATTCCTAAAGATAAAATTTTTGATAGACAACAAATTAAAAAATGCGCAAGTTTATCTAAGTTTAATTTTAGCAACGATGAATTAGATAAACTAGAATATGAATTTAATAAATTATTTTTCTCTTTCGAAGATATAAAAAAAATTAATGTTGATAATGTTGCTTCAATGGATTATCCTATTGATGAATTGTTATTTGATGAAAATAGATTGCGCAAAGATATTTTAAAAATTGATAACAATTATGATTATATATTTACGTTAAAAAATACTACTGATAAAATCATTAAAAATGATTATGCGTATGTCAAAGTAATATAAACTTTAAAGGTTTAAATTTATGATTTCATTATTAAAAAATAATTATGAAAAATTAAATAAAAGAGAAATCTCTTGTAAAAATTTGTATAAGAAATCATACAAAAAATTTTTGTTCAACAAAAATTTAAATTTTATGATTACAACGTTAAAACCGAATAAGCAAATTTTTAAAAACATAAATATTAATAATTTTAAGCCAAAATATCCATATTTATATAATCAACCATATGTTTTAAAAGATAATATTTCTACTGCTAATATTAAAACTACAGGTGGAAGTTTATTTTTAGAAAATTATGTTCCAACTTTTAATGCTGAAATTCAAGAAATATTAATGAATGTTGGTGGTTTTTTACTAGGAAAGAGTAACTTAGATGAATTTGGTTTGGGTGGAACTGGCACTTTTTCAGCTTTTGGTATTGTTAAAAATCCAATACTTAAAGCACATATAACTGGTGGTTCTTCTTCAGGATCTGCAGTTGCTGTTGCAGCCGGTGTTGTTCCATATGCGATAGGTACTGATACAGGAGATTCTGTAAGAAAGCCGGCAAGTTATACTGGAATAGTTGGATATAAACCAACTTATGGATATATCTCAAGATATGGCGTTTTTCCATACGCTCCTTCTTTAGATCATGTTGGTATATTTACAAAATATGTAACTGATGCAAGTATTGTATCGCAAGCATTAGTTCAATTTGATGAAAAAGATTTTACTAGTATAAAATGTAAAGAAAAATTTTCTGATACATTAACCATTAAGAAAAAATTAGTTGTAGGATATATACCAAATTTTGAATTTTTAATGAATAATGAAGTTTTTAGCATTTGGGAAAAATTTAAAAAAATTGCTACACAAAATAATGTTATTCTTGTTAGAATATTTCCTAACATGGAATTGATAAAAATAATTGATTATATATATAAAATTATCAGTTATTCTGAAGCCAATTCTTGTTACTCTAATTTAACAGGTATTCCATTTGGTAAAAAAGTAGAAGGAAAGACATATGAAGAAATTGTTGTTAATTCCAGAACTAAATATTTTGGTAAACAATTAAAGCGACGATTTTCAATAGGTGTTTTTGCTACTCTTCAAGAAAATTATGAATCTGTATTTCTTAGATCAAAAAAAATTCGCAGATTATTAGTAGAAAATTTTAAAAATATTTTTAATGAAGAAATCAATCATCCAAGAATTGATTGTATTGCAAGTTTAGGAGCTAGCGGTTTTGCTCCCATGATCAAAACAACGTTGCAAAATAAAATAGAAAATAATTTAATTGATGATTATTTACAAGTTGCAAATTTTGGTGGATTTCCTTCTATTACAATACCATTTGAAAAAAATTATAAAAAATTGCCAATAGGAATAAATTTTATGGGTAGACAAAACGAGGATACAGACTTGTTAAATGTAGCTTTTAGTTTTGAACAAATGTTCACTAAAAATAAATAAGGAATTAATATAATAATGAATAATTTAAAACCTACAATTGGAATAGAGGTGCATATTGCCGTAAATACTAAAACTAAAATGTTTTCTGATTCACCAAATGATCATAATAGCATTCCTAATACTAATATTTCTCCAATAGATTTAGCAATGCCTGGCAGTATGCCTTCTCCTAACCTAGAAGTTATAATTAAAGCTATTCGTTTAGCTAAAGCTTTAAATATAAAACACATTGATAAAATTTTGCGTTTTGATAGAAAAAATTATTTTTACCAAGATTTACCAAAGGGATTCCAAATAACTCAACAATATTATCCTATTGCTAAAAATGGTTCAATAAAAATTAATTCAAACAAAGAAATAAGTATTAAAAGTTTTCATATTGAAGAAGACACAGCAAAGCAGTTTAATGAAAATGATCAATTATTTTTAGATTATAATCGTGCAGGTTGCCCTTTAATAGAAATTGTTACTGATCCTGTATTTGACAATGGTGAAGATGTTAGATTATATTTAATTTCTTTACGAAGAATGTTATTAGCTCTTGATATTTCAGATGCAAAAATGGAAGATGGTAGTATGCGAGTTGATGCTAATATTTCTGTTGCGCCAGAAAATTCAGATTATTATGGAACACGAGTTGAAATAAAAAATATAAATTCATTAAGCAACGTAGTTAAGGCAATTAATTTTGAAATCAACAGACAAATTAGTTCAATATTATCTAATATAAAAGTTAATCAAGAAACTAGAAAATTTGATGATAAAACATCAACCACTATAAAATTGCGAGACAAAAGTAATGACGTTGATTATAGATATATGACTGAACCTAATATCTTGCAAATTAAATTATCTGACAAATTTGTTAATAACATTATTAACGATTTACCATTATTACCTGAAGACATAAAGAATAAATATTTACATGAAAATATCGACAAGGAAATAATAGATTTATTGTTAGATAATAATCAGTATCAAAAAATTTTAAAAACTGTAGTTGAATATTCAAAAGAATATAAAGAAACAGCCCGATGAATTTTTATAGAATTACAAGGTGTAGTTAAAAAGAAAAATTTAACCTTGGAAAAAATATCTGAATTTGTATTAATTGAATTAGGAAAAATGATTCGCTTGTTAAAAAATAATGAAATAAATAGTAAACAGGCAAAGAATTTAGTTGTTGCATTAGTTGAAGATAAGGATTTTTGTGGCATTGAAAAATTGATTAAAAAATTAAATTATGTTCAAATTACAGACGAAAAAATAATTGATAAATATTTAGAAGAAATATTTGAAAATTCAAAAAATATTCTTTCAGAATATAGCACAAGACCAGAAAGAGTTGAGAAATTAATTTTAGGATTATTAATGAAAAAATCTAATGGTCAAATAAATCCACAAATTGCTGCTAAACTTTTCAAAAATAAAATTAATAAAAAAATTCAATAAAATTATTTCTATTTTTCAAAATAAAAAATAGCACTTCAGTGTTTAGTCTGCTAATTTTTTGTTTTTATATGATATAATACTTACCATAGATAAGTACATTTTAGTACATTTTATTTTTTTATTTAAAGGTAAAAAATATGTTTAAAAAAAAGCGTGATTATTATGAAGTTTTAGAAATTTCTAGAGATGCTTCAGAGCAAGACATTAAACGTGCTTTTAGACGTTTGGCGATGATGTATCACCCAGATAGAAATAAAAATCCTGATGCTGAAGAAAAATTTAAAGAAATTAATGAAGCATATGAAGTATTAAGTACTCCAGAAAAGAAAAGAGCATATGATATGGGAGGTTTTGATGGATTAAACAATACAGTTGGGTTTGATCCTGATTTTAATCCGTACGATATATTTAATAATTTCTTTTCTCAGGATGGTTTTGCGTTTGATTTTGGTAACGGAAGAGAAAGTCCATTCGGAGATATATTCGGTTCAATTTTTGGAGATTCTTTTTTTAGTAATCGAAAAGAAAACACTAATGAAATAAACATTGATTTGAATATAATTACTGAGGTAAAAATTTCTTTTATTGAGTTAGCAAAAGGTACTATTAAAAACATTGAATTTCAGCGATTTTATGATTGTGAAAATTGTGAAGGAACCGGTGCTGAAAATAAACAAATGAAAAATTGTGATCAGTGTGACGGATCTGGTTCTGTGATATTTCAGCAACGCACACCAATAGGCATTATAAAAACAAGATCAATTTGTGATAAATGTAATGGAAGAGGTAGTATTATCGCAAAGGTTTGTTCAAAATGTCGTGGAAAAGCCTTTATTTTAAAAAAAGTTAGCGAAGATATAAAAATTAATCCCGGTATTAATGATGGTGAATTAATTAGTTATAAAGAAATGGGAAATTTTGTTCTTAATAAAAAAGGTGATTTATTAGTAAAAATTAACGTAGAATCTTCTGGAATTTTTAAACGACACGAAAATGATGTTATAGTTAATGCAATTGTTGATCCAATAGTTGCTATTGTTGGCGGAACAATAAAAGTTGCTACATTGGATGGTATTAAAAACATAGAAATCAAACCAAATACCGCAGACGGTGACAGAATAATTATGAGTGGCGGCGGTATAAAAATTCATTCACGTTCACATTTATTTAAAAATCGTAGTGAAAGTGGAGATCTAATAATAATTATTAAATATGCAAAACCATCTCAATATACAAAAGCAGAATTAAAAAAATTAGCTGAATTTAAAAAGAATAATAATTCTGTTAACGAGTATGAAAAATTAATTGTAAATTATTTTAAAAAATAAAATGCCAAAAAATATTTATATCACAACACCAGTTTTTTATCCAACAGATGATCCTCATATAGGTCATGCATTTACAGTTATTCTTGCTGATTTTTTGGCTAGATTTTATAAGCAAAGAAAACATAATGTTTTTCTATTAACAGGTACAGATGAACATGGAAAAAAGATATTAGAAAAATCAAGACAAAGTAATAAAAATATAAAAGAATTTATTAATGAAAATGTATTAAAATTTGAAATACTCTGAAAAGAATTAAATATTGATTATTCTTATTTTATTCGTACTACTAGTGAGCAGCATGAAATAAATGCTAAAAGTATTTGAAACATTTTGTATAAAAAAAATTTAATTTATTTGAATAATTGAGTTGGATATTATTGTTATCAGTGTGAAGAAAATTATTCTGATGTGGTTGCAAAAACAAATAATTTTAAATGCAATATCGGGCATGATTTAGAAAAACAAAATGAAGAAACTTATTTTTTTAAATTTTCGTTATTTCAAAACTGAATAAAAAAATTTTTAGTTAAAAATAAAAACTTTATTTTTCCTAACAATAGAATTACTGAATTAATTAATTCATTTTTAAATGATAAATTATCTGATTTATCAGTCTCGAGAACAACATTTGATTGAGGTATAAAAATTCCTCAAAATGAAAAACACGTAATGTATGTTTGACTTGATGCTTTAATGAATTATTTAACTGCTTTAAACTATCCAAGTAAAAAAAACAAATTCAACATATATTGAAAAAATAAAAATTCTGAAATTATCCATATAATGTCAAAAGAAATTACTAGATTTCATTGTATTTATTGACCAATTATTTTACATAAATTAGATATTAAATTACCAACAAAAATAATATCACATGGTTGAATAGTTGATCAAAACGGTAAAAAAATGTCTAAATCATTGAAAAATATAATTAATCCTATGGACTTATTAAAAAAATATAATTCTGATGCGGTTAGATATTATTTACTTCATGAAGTTTCTTTAATAAATGAATCCAGATGCAGTGAGAATTTACTAAATTTAATTTACAACAATGATTTAGCAAATAATATTGGTAATTTAGTTTCGCGAGTTCAAGGTTTACTTATTAAATATAGCAACGGAAATATTCCTAATTATAAATTTTGTAAAAAATATATATTCAAAGACATGATTGATGAAACAAATGAAGTTATTGATAATTTCGACAAATCTGTTTTAAAATATAAAATTACTGATTCTTTAAAAGTTATTATGAAATTTATTATGTATGTTAACAAACAAATAGAAATTAATAAACCTTGAGAATTATATAAAAAAAAAGAAATTAAAATATTACATGGGTTGTTATATTTTTTATGTCAAGCAATCCGTGTAGTATTTGCACTATTATTACCGGTCATTCCTAGTGGGTCAAAAATTGTATATGATTCTATGAATTTTAGTGAATGTTTATTTGAAATTCGTACTCTAAAAAAATTTAGTAAAATTAGCAGTATAAAAATAAAAAAGCAAATTGTTCTTTATCAAAGAATAAAAGAAGAAAATAAATAATTTTTATTTTTCATTAATTTAATTTGTTTTTTAAATATTAAAAATAAAAATTTAAAATATATTTAAATTAACATTATGGTGCAGATATAAATTTTTTGTTATGTTTTTAAATAAAGAAAAAAAAATCAAAAAAATAATTGATAAAAAAAAATTAAAGTATGTTTATTTTGATTTAGATGGAACTTTATTGAATTTTTACGATGAAATTCCTTATGAAAACATTAATGCATTGAAAAAACTACAAGATAAAGGTTGATCAGTTGGTTTTGCTACAGGAAGGAGTTATGATGACAAGTTATTAACTTTTTATGAATTAATAAAACCTAAGTTACCAATTATTTGCGAAGATGGCATAATTATTTTAGATCCCGATAATCCAAAAAAAATTTTACACAATAATGCTTTAGGGATGGATATTCCAATAATTATTAATAAATTCAATGAAAATAAATTTAGTTATTTTCTATTACATAACAATAATGTTTTTTGTAGTTTAGATTTAATAGATGGCTCAAAAATTTTTGATTTTAAGGAAATGATTTTCCCGATTTCATTCATAAATAAAGGTATAAAAATTTTTT
>JAARMF010003955.1:5377-17244 GCA_022844705.1 Toxascaris leonina
TCTGCATCAGATTTTTTGGCTCCAATTCGTGTCTAGAATAATCTGCTTGGGGTTTGCTATGGAAACTGCAGCTGAAATGTAATGTTTCTTGCATCTGAAAGCGTCCAATACCTGAGAAGTGCAGGTCAAAAACAAGACTGAACGAAAGAACCTAATTGCTAAGGGGAGACTGAGAGCAGTGCGCGAAGAAGAGATGGGAAAATTTTGCGAATTTGACATAGCATTTTGGCATACAGGTGACTGAAAAGAAAATGGCATAACGATTCTGCTTCTCCAGCGACAATTCGGTCGTGCGTGGGAAACATGGTCCGAGCACACCCAAAGAAAAAGCCCAGCCTTGATTTCGCAAGGAATATGCGGCAAAGACGTGGCACGGACAATTCATCAGGCATCAATTGGGAAATGCAGTCGCTCCACGCTCTAGGCACAAACAACCCAGCCCTACTCCGACCTTGGCTGATCATAGAAACGCAACAAGACATTTTCAGCGCGCAACCTGGAACGGAGCAAGCACACCACTCGAGCACTCTTCACCCCTCCTTGACCAATAATGTTTGCGTCGTGACATAGGATTGGTTAGAATAGGCAACACATGGAATCTGCATCATATCCTTAGCACAGGTTGACTGCATAAACGTCTTCCATCTAAGCAATCGGTAGAGACAGCAGTGAAATGAACAAGGAACATAACAGTTTCCTACATATGCAAAGAGAATTAACAACGCGCTTCCCAACGAAACCACCTGACTGTCTCACTTCCGTGATAGCCTTAAAATATTCGCGGTATAGTTACAACCATTCCAAGCGAAATTAACCGCTAAAGTTTTAAGGCGCTTTCCAATTCCAATGACTCAAAACACATCGGCTGACAGTAACGCAACATGGGCGGAAAGTGAGTTTAATTAAAGACCGCTACCGTTGCTCATGTTGCAACAATTAAACAGTCCAAGCAATTACCAGTGGTGGTGAACCAAAAAAAGAGCGTGAAGCATTGTGATGGAGACACGGAGAGGACTTCATTGTAGTTGTAGACTATGCCCACAATACTTCATTACCGAACTCCGTGTATCATATAGGCCGTGCACAACGCTCTATAAGTACACAAATATTGTTGTATTTTTTTAACTGCTGTCGTGATTACTCGCGACTTCGAGAAGTTGTAGGAATTTGGAAGTTGAGTGAGGAATGTACGAGTAACGCTTATAGCGCGAAAGGATGCTGCACTTGCATTGAATGACCTCGAAGGCTAAAAGATAGCAAAAAACGAAGCGCGAAAACACAACGAAAAGCGGTCTTCACGCAAAGAAAGATGCCGGAAATAAGGCGTTGTGCGTTGATGAATGCATACCATGTTCGCAAAACATAGTAATGCTAAGACGAATCCACTTCAAGAACGCGTCTCACCACCTCTTCACTTCCGATGAGTTGTTGCACTTATATGCTTTTGCGTTGCAACATTTATCTTGCACGGTATGTTCGCTTGTTGCACTTGTTCGGCTGCATATCGCAAATACTGTGTATGTGAGATTGTGGATGATTCGCAGCGAGCAAATTTTCTCCCCTCGGTGGTAGTCCCTTCAAATTATTCCCATTGTGAGGAAATATGAGGGTTATTTTTCGTTGACGAATACGAAGCTTTAGTGATAAAGTCAACCCTTTTTGCACTGAAAGTTATTTCAAATAGGATTGTGTCAAAGNGTTGTGTCAAAGGAGTTTCCTACGAAGTTAATCTATGTGAATACTTCCGATTAAATTTCGCGAATATTGTCGCGATAGCAGAATTTTGGAGGAGTCTTCCGTTCACTATTTCGTCGATAGTAACCATATTGTACTGCATTGAAAAGGTGAACGAGGCGGTGTTAATTTTCTCTCAGTTTCTGCGAATTTCTTTCAAATTATAAGAAAACAAAAGATGCTGACGAGTTGCTTAGGAATGCAGTGCTGAGTAGGAACTCTGTGTTCGTATTTTCGTGTGGAAAATATCGTCCGATACGGAACAATTTCGTCATATTCGGCTTTTATTATTATTTTGTAGTTATAATGCCGCATGATTTCATTTCCGAGTTTGCAAACTATTTCGAGTGTAATTTGATTGCTGCGAAAAAAGGTTTCTTCTTCGGTAACTTTATTTAACTTTGAAAATGTGATTGTCAATGATTCTATTGGAGTTGTCCACAAGAGGCAAAGATTTGGACATTTAGGCGAGTGTCATCGCAAAAGCACATCTGCGTTTAGCTGAACAAACTAGCGCTGATGATCGAGTTTACGAAATATGCTTGGTCGATACGTTGATAGCAATCGAATTAGTTCCTTTTTAATGAGTTTGTCAACTGTATCTGACCATCGCGAAGAGATTCTTATTATCCTCGCTGTGTTCTTTCCACCTTTTCCGTATTACTGATGTTGCGTTTTTTGTAATGCATTATGCGTATATTGCGCTATATGCGCCAATAATAAAATGCAAGAGGTTTAATTACCCAAGTTTGAGAATGGGACGGACGAACGGTGGAGAGAAGCGAACGGAAGTAGATAGATATTCGAGTGGCGCTAAATGACGCAAAGTCGATGGCTCAAGCGGAGTAACACCAAACAAATGTCAGGACAGTTGAACTTGAATCTACAGATCATATCGATCACTGGGAAGAGAAAGTCGCAGCGGTCAGTACAATTGTGCAGCTTATATTTCGTGCATCGCGACATGAGCGTGCTGAATATTATCTGTTGGTATATATACACTTGGGGGCGTCAATCGAAGTGCTCGTTGTTCGCTTGCTTTTCCAGAAGTAAATTCTGATGCCGAACATCAATTCGAGCTAAGTTCGATCCCTCCTCGAGCCAGTGAACTCACATCGGCCTTCATGACTGTTCATAGGGAAGTTATCTAACCTGAAATCATAAAATTCTCCAGCACTGGAATCAATCTGAACAGTTCACTGCACCAGAATCTCATTGTTCTTCATAGCTATCGAAGGAATCAACTTCATTTCACAATAACTGAAGCTGGAACTCGCAATATACACCCATCGGAGACATGTAAAATCGAACATCTAAAATACAAATATTATTACGAGTTAATTAAGTAACGTTCGGTCGCACGCAACAGCAGCGAAAATCCTGACCTCCAGAAACTGCGGCTTTACGACGATTAGAGCAGTCAGTAACGCTGTGTTTGAACCTCCTTATTTCCAGTATTAGGTGTGCTTCAATCACTGAGGTAATATTTGCTTTCTTTTTCAAGAGGTCGTTCACATGTGCGCTATTTTAACGTCTTTGTCTCCTAGGTTACCCAGCCTTGCCTGCACAACCTTATTTATCATTTTCAATTATGTATACAAGTGTCGAAGGTGGAATTTTCTTACTTTGTCGATCCTTGTAGCGGTGCTATTTGGAAAGTGCAGCTAAAGAAAAGATACGACTTTGCTGACTGATAAAAAGTGATGCATTTTGGAGATTTCTTACAGCTTTCGTAATGCTTTGTGAGGCAAAAGTACTGGCCGTGCATCTTTTCTTGCGTCTTCATTCTAGCTCAGTGCTCATGATTTTCAACAGCTGTGTTGACGACACAGTTGCTACTTGCCTTTGTACACCTTACATCTTCCGTGGTTTTGAGGACTCGTCGCCACGTGTAGTGCATTCAGGAATATTCTTCTTGCATGCAGATATTTGCTCATTTCTGTTTGTACCATCTTGATCGCTGACGCTCGTCTGGCTATCCGTCATTTACATACCGTTGGTATATAGCAACGGCACATACTCATTACTCGAAATTCTTTTAGTTCGGAGAGGTAAAGGTATAAGCAAAATGGGTAATAATACTCTCCCCCTGCGGACCCATTTTGGCTATCTTTCCAGTGGAATTGCGAGTGTCAATTTCGGTTAGCTTCTGTTAGCTAACGAAGTTCCGATAAGCGCAAGTACTGTTGTCGTCAAACTGAGATAATCAGTTAGTTCTTAAAGTTCTTACATGGTTAACATGTATCTTGCTAATCCAAACGCGAATGAACTCATTATGACGATTTCTGATGCTCAATGAAATCCGCGTCTGCAGATGACGGTGAACCCTCAACCGCTAGCTTGCAGGACAAGTGCTGAATCATTAAACCACTAGGGACGTTTTTGATGGCCCTAGCTGCTATACGTGAAGGTCCGTTCATGCGTGGCGCTCAGACTATGCGATATTCTTCATGTTAACAATTAGAGTTGATATGACAGAATGGTTGTTCATGGGCAGCAAGTACGAGCAACGACTCTTTTAGTAACTCAATGGTAGGCCATTTCTGGTTCGTCCTTGTCTGTGGATAGGGCTTTTATTAGTCATCAAAACAATCATCAGTTTCCGGAGGAGTTAACGGCGTTTAGGGAGAGTCATATGCATTTTATATCTAATTGCAGAACGCATATTACATACTCCACAGTGATTCTCTTTTATCATCAATTTGTTGCAATGAGGGAGGGGGTCACTACCGATTATTTTTATGTCAGTTACTACATTCAAATATTGTTCGAGAATTTTTAAACACTGCTGCAACGAAAGAGATCGGTGACCTTTGGAGACGTTTTTCTTTGTCTTCGTCATGAAGGTTTCGTTCTCCATTTTGGGAGTTGCTGTGAGGTGAGTAAAGGCAAAGAGCACTAAACAGCATTGGTAATTAGTCATTAGCGAACAGTCTTGCAATCGGTGAGCAGTTTGTTCGTGACCTGATCGATTCCCAAGCACATGGACTACACCGTGCTTACTATATTGGACATTTTGTCCGAGGCTGAATTCAACAATTGCCCGCTTCCTCCTACCTGAATTATATAGCTGCAGCCGAATGAAAATTGCGCGCTCAGCACCGAACTAGTGCAGCTTGATGTGCTGCCACTCACCACCGCACATTTCATACTACGGATGTTATGACAGCTAATCGCAGTCAAACATACGAGATTATCACTTTGCGTCGGAAAGTTTACTTCACGTAAAAATCACATTGAGAACGAGAACTGTAATTCAATCAGGTGATACTCCCGAAGTATTGCATTTAGCCATTTGCAAGAAACTATACTTGGATTTTTCGGCGCGCAACAAACTTTGTCACAAACAAATCAGCCTTAGATGATATTAAGGTGGTGCTTGTAACAGTAGGTGACACTAAGTGGCCTGCAAAATATCCATAGCGGATTGGAAACAATATTCACCTCAACAGTTCTGAAATCATAGAAGAAGTTGGTGACATATTGATGGTGCAAAAAACACTGAGAACAGCAACTCGTAATATAGCACAATTCCTGACATACGGAAAGAAGCACAGTTTTTTGTACTGCTTAAAAACGCCTGTTCAAAGAGAATAGCCCAGCTTTGAGAAGGGGCAGAAAGGAAAGGGGTGGGGGGGGGGGNTTGAAACAAACGCTGTACCAGTTTGGTCTGTTTCGCCCGTCCGGTAACCTTCTCACGTTTGGAAGTGACGCTCTCCCCCCTATCAGCTCCCCTCGCTTTCTTCTAACAAAACCTCTTATGAGGAGCGTTTTGTGAACGATGCGCATATCTGGTACTGTAGCTGCTGAATTTTACACACTGGGCAAATGAAACAATTGCTTCCCTCACAACAGTAATGTTACTCATAAATATGCAACAAATATATTGCACCAATACGATGCCGCACAAAGCTAACACATGTGTTTCCAGATCCAGAGTGACGGGTATTGGCTGACGGGGTTGACAGCGTCGAAAGCAGTAAGAACATGGCTCATTGACGCTTACATTTGACAAGTCATAGGCATGAACTGACTGCGATCTTGGGCTTTCATTTTTACATAATTCTCTTGTTCTTCTATGCTGTTTTCAATTTTGGTTGAGCGAGTGGGATATCACGGAAACGGCACCATGTGGTAATGTTTGAGCGACATGGTTCCGTCAGCCACAGATACCACTCTTTTTCTTTGGCATCTCGATACTTGCCATAGGTGTAATATTTTTGACACAACCGATTGTTTCGAGGTGTCTTCACAAGAACCTGAAATGCCATTATTGAAGGGGCTAGGCTTCACGAAGGACCAGTCACGGAAGGCCGAATGCTTTCTTCTACGAAGATGTCCATCATTTGAGATTTCGCTTGCTATATAGAATTGCAAAAGAAGAACAGAGGTGTCTCTATACATATGTGTGTGATGAACGTTTCTTGTTGCGTGGTATCATGCCAGCTGAATTGAATAAAACATGCGGCAGATCGTGGTGGTCCGAATATAATTTCCACGCTCTCTATAAGCTTTCAATTGTCAAAAGATTCAGATTCAAATTCAGACTTCGGAGCGATGATTATTTCTCGGATATATCTGAAGGAAATGTGAATTTCTACGATTAGTGCGCAACGATTGCTAAAATCTTGATAGTAACTTATTGGTGCCATTGTGTAGTGCATAAACCACAAGAAATGTAGCGGACGTAAATGAGGAGAATAAATATTTCCATTGCTCAGTGTATCAAGAAAAGGTTCAGATCGAAATAACGCAAGGAAAGGTTCAGTTGATGCTCGCGGAAGCAGAAAAAGATTTTTGTGCATCAAATAAGACACATAGGAATAGTGATGGTCATGTGAGTACCACGTCATGCGCTGTTCGGGGTTTCCAAGCCAAAACCCACCTGTCGCACTGAGCAAAGAATGGAAAAGCTGAACTGTGATTGAAAATTTCTCTATATGTAGTAATGATCGTCATTGCGGAATGGTTCTGCAGAAAAACGAATTTTGATAAGTGGGAGGCAGCAACTACCAAAACTAGTAAATCGCTATGAAAAAATCCAATTTAAGCAGTTGTCTCTGACCAGCCGAATATGTTTGATTTTTCTCTGCAGCTTTGCGCACTAAACAATACGGTGGCAGCTTTGTGTCTGAATCTTCATCACAGTTTGTGAATTTACANACTAAACAATACAGTGGCAGCTTTGTGTCTGAATTCTTCATCACAGTTTGTGAATTTACAATAAGATCGGAAGTTTTGCAATTGTAATAAGAACCTTGAAATCTTCTGCCTTTTTTTTCCCATTGTTGCTAATATTCTGTCGCTTTGAGCCCGAAATTGCGCGGATTTAATATTTTCCACGTTGCATTTTTGATTCGCCGAAAATGCGTTGTTATTCTGGTTAATCATAAACGTTGTGAGGTTTTCGGATGGCAAGAGCACTTTTTGGAAGGCACTGGATCGCCTGTTTGTCCTGCTTATTTCGTCGCTACAATAGCCTTTTTGTGACGCACATTAAGCATCCGTTTCCATTATTGCTTCCATTTTTTTTTTATATTTTTTTATCGTTTCACTGGGTAGTATTCACTAATATTTCCTTTCTATAATAACCAATCGCTACATCTTTTCTTTTTCATATGCTGATCAATGATGTCATATTTATATTAGACGCATCTTTACTAACAACACATCGTGAATTATATCCTCCAACAGATAATTCACACCTCAAGTACATAAATTCCGCAAAGACTCTGAATTGGCAACAAATCGGAGTTTCGGTGGTTGCTTTTCACGCAGTATGACAATTTGGGATACATTGCAAAAATGCCGCGGTGAGACGAGCTGTTGCGAGTGACAGTTCGTCTCATCAAATTTCTAGTGCAGTTTGCCCATTTCCGAAATTGTTTTCTCATCATTCGGTGTCAGTGGAATACTTGCACTCAAGGATCATATGTCATTTCTTTGATGAATTGTCCGAAACGCATTGCTGTCCTTAAGTTCAACGATGCCATCCACGTGAGCAATGGCTTCACTGCCGTTGGCAGTTACTTCGCAAAAGACGGCGTAATATGTTTGACATGCACAAACAACAACACACTCTCTCTTCTTTCGACCACTAACTCAGCTGACCGCTGTTCTATAGTCTTTGCATGGTCACCGAACATGTTCGGTTACATGCGAGTGGACTTTTGGGCCCACGAACTCTTGGGGATACAAAAAAAAGGATGAAGATATCTTAGGAGTCTCGACGAAGATTCCTTTGAAAATATATTCTCAACTTTTTTTGTCGGCGGTCTTAATGTTTACGGAGAACAATGCTGAAGTGCTTACGGATAGATCGGCATCGGGCTCGCATCCGATAGGGCACGCAAGCCTTGTCGTTGAATTGCGAGCCAGTGTATTCCAGTCGTTTTGAGGCATCGGCTCGCGTCGACATTTATACTTTGCTGGATCACGATATGTCTTCGCATTCGGTGCCACCAAAGTGCACTCATCCTTTAGTCCCGATGATGTGCAGTCGATTGTGCGTTCCTCTGTAAATCTCACCCAAGTTGTCTTACCAACTATATGAAGCTTCGAAAACGTCTCTACAAGCGAAAGGTTTCGTAAGGAAATTGAAGGGAAGGGAAGGTGGACAAGGTGCTGGCTCACAGTGATCTCAGTTGAACGGCTCTTGTAAGATAGCACGACCAAGGGAGCTGATTTATTCACAACAGCGCCTTCATATCTATGACTTCAGTGAGCCATCCGTCATTTCTTGTTGTAAGACGTGTTCATCTGCACTTCTTCATATAGACAAATCCTTCCAGCAGCAAATTCGATCACTTTATCTACTCATCATCTTTCTTACGACAATTATCAGGTTAGCAAAGGGGTGGACTCAAAGTTATGCCCTACTTGCTAAAAAAGGTCTCCCATAGGTGCTGATTCTGGGTATACTACTTTCGTTGAAGATGATAAGTGCTCGGGAAAGCACCACCACAATCATCCGACAGCCAAACTTTTCGCTAGGTTATCGACGTGATACTTTGAGGTATAGTTTCAAGAAAACGGCGTGCGAGGCAGAAAAATGCGCCCTGATATGAATGTCGTTGTGCGAGTCCGAATGAGGCGTCCTGATGCAAACCTGATCAAATAACTATCACCTTTCCTCGTCACTCTACTGAATTTATGCAGCAAATTTAGGTTCGTGCAATGTGAAATACTTTCATAGGTTAATGGGAGTTCACTGTAAAGGGTAAATCAGGCTACCGAAAACCGCAAATTTGCAACTACTGGTCATGTGACACTAGTTTATTTCTTAGAGGTCTTCAGTGAAATTGGCTGACCCCATCTGGCCCATTTGAATTCGTCGAAAGCTTGTCCTTCGTTTTCTCGTTGCGCAAACGCACTCAACAATAGCAAGTAAGGAACTACTAGCAACACAATCGTCGTCGATCGGTTCGAAGACATCGCTTTCCTTCTCGTTGCAGTCAGTCACTTCAGCAGATTATCGCATCAATCTAAACAATTAGGATATTTTGAGAATGAGGCATGAGACATCACACATCGTCTGATCTCAAAGCATGAGCGAATATGGTTGTAGAAAACAAAAGATGAAATGAAATAAAGTGAAACATTTTCGAACATTTGTTTATGAAGCGAAAACAAGAGAGCAAATATTTGAGGAAGGTGACGTTGAACGAGAGGCAGAGAAAAGAGCAGCTTTCAATAACCCTATATATTTGTCGTTTTTTCTTTATTGCTCACAGAATGAAAGCTTGAAAATGACGATAGTTGCTTATAGTTTGTAAAGTTGATGCGATAAGCTTGCAGTACAAAAATGTTTCAAATCCGCAATATTTCGGAGATCGCCACTCAGTCGAGAAGCAGTGCGATTGCACTGCAAACATTCTACGGATTACTATCCCAGCGAAACAGCGTCGCTTATTTTTGTAACTTGAGAAGGAAACANCGCGAAACAGAGTCGCTTATTTTTGTAACTCGAGAAGGAAACATATTTTGGCTCATTTCTGGGGTAACAATTGACGAGATAACTTGAATGGTTTCCAAACAAACACCAATCTGATTGCCTCAGTCGCTACAATTTGTGTTATTCAGATATTGCAGTGTTTAAGTTGACAACCCTTTGGCACATATTCTGAGGAACACACCAACACGAAATATCAATATCAGCGATTTAGTATCGTATTAAGCACCGTTATTTATTTATGGGGCATTCGATCGTAACAGAGCATTGATGATGTTCAAATTGAACAAAGTTGAAAGACGAAATCTTGAGATGGAGCTGGCTCGAACTGTTCGCCATCATCGCTTTAATCCAAGGGTTTCTCGAATCGCGACTGAGCCAACTTGAAAGGTTGACAGCGTTCGAGTGATTGCCATTTTCGCGACATCACAATGAAGAGGTGTGGTGTCTTTATGTGAGTGGAACAAATGCCCATCAAGACAGGAAACTGAAAGTGCCGATCACAGGATGTCCGTTCAGTGAACAATTAATCCGTATCTCCCAAACAACAATCACCCACCGACAACCATCTCCTCAATATTTTCTATCCAACGTATCCTTTCAACACGAAACTTCATCAAGTGCAACTATTCGATATTGAAGCCAAGTGTCAGCAACTTTGGCGATATCACTTTTTACATGGCAATAAATTTTCAGTGTTCAAAAGGGAGTGCAATTAATTCACTGCCAATAAACACTGAACAATGAGCATATGATTATCCAGAAAGATGTCGTTGCGGATGTCAGTAGGCACAGGGCATGCCACAATCATAAAATCCTGATAACAAAACATTGAAACGCCTGAGAGCCCACAGAAACGGGTCTGATACAGCGTAATATAGCGGCAATGACCACTTCCCCGCGCAGACATCTTGTGGCTTGATGGCCGATCAGGTTCGTTCTTCGAACTTTATGAATGTTTTCGAACGTTTTCTTTTGCAGCGATCGCTCAGCTCTTTCTTTACTATTGCAAATTCCGATGCACTAATTTAATTTCTCTGCGGACTTTCATCCTCCATCTCGATTTTGATCATTTAGCGTATGCTGAAGTTACTATAATTTTTTGGTCACGTAGTCTTAATTTTTTGGGTTCCTGATTGCAGGGAATCTCTGTAATCAGCTCCTTTTCAAATAACTGTTAATTCTATCCACTTAGGGCAGCTGAGCCGCGTGACGCAGAACTGTCACTACGTTAGATATAGCCGTCCCTCACTTACAAATGATGCTTGTTGTTCTATTGTTTAACTGGTTGCTTTAGAAAGTGAAAGTGCTCCTGCCGATGCGGAATTACCTATATATGGAAGCATTCCCATCGTTCATGTTGCCTGCAAAAGTGCTTTTGGCTCCTTTTTTGAGGGTCATTCGCAGCTTTCCACCTCCATCGGCTTGCCATTTTCACTGAACTCTTAATCCGAAACCGGTTAACGTCCATACAACCTACTGACCACGTATCAAAAAAGCAGTGCGTATCAACTGTCTGCTTTATTGCAAACAGTCAATAATAAGTATCTTTAGCGAAAATCACTATTTTCTCGGCGAATCGTTTCGCAAGAACGGGTCGGCATTAACGTAGCCAAAATATTGATACGTCCTTATGATGGTATATCTAGCCATGTTTCATCAGCTATTTATGGGTGGAATGGTTTTCCTTTTACTGTTCGAATCCCTTATACTTCCCGACTGGTCACTCCACCCATAGATTCTTGATTGGAGTGAACTTCGCGATACGTGTTTCTTAAGAAATGTACTTGTCAGCTGTTGTGTGAAATCAGCCGCAGTTAATAAAGACAGATTCAAAGCTTTTGTAACTGTCTTTATTAACTGCGGTCAGGAGTATGCCAGTTGCTCAGTGACCGATAGGTGAGATAAATCTGGTCGCGATTGTTGTCGATGAGGCAGACTTGCCTTGTTCTAGGNCTGGTCGCGATTGTTGTCGATGAGGCAGACTTGCCTTGTTCTAGGACTCGCATCTTGATGAGTCCGTCATTGCTTTTATCGAGGTGCTGTACGCAGTTCTGATAAATTCTTCGTATCGACGTCCATCGCATCGGGCGCTGTTAAAGCTGAAATGGTTGATCTTCTTTAATTACACTGGAGCAGCTTTTCTTTTTCGAAGATGTTTCTGTGGAGAGCAAAATCTGTC
>JAARMF010003956.1:0-17242 GCA_022844705.1 Toxascaris leonina
GCCTCGAAAAAAGGCCCCTATCCTCTTAAAAACTCGAAAATATTTTCAACAATTTGCCCTGAGTAATAACAAGTCCCGATATCATCTCGCAGTGCTCCTGCGCAGTATAAACGCCACTCCCTTTCAAGATATGCATCAAATGTCCCTATACCATATTAATGCCATCTCCTTCCACCATCAAAAAAGTACCTTTATCTTCGAGTTTACGCACAGCTGCATTATAGTCAACTTCCACATTTCTCAACTTCTCCTTCACACTGCCCAAATCCATCTTCAAACGTTTATTCTCGTCCTGGCACGCATCCATACGACGGGTCAATTCAGATACCCTGTAACAGAAATGGTTAATGTTATATCAGACAATGAAACAGCAAAAATGATAATGATAATGATAATGACGATGATAATAATAATAATAATAATAATAATAATAATAATAATAATAATAATAATAATAATAATAATAATGATAATAATAATAATAATAATAATAATAATGCATACAAAACAGGTGTACAAAATGCCATACTATAATTCAATAATGTTACTAAAACTACTATCTAACTTCTAAGTAGTTCATTTGCTAATGTTTTTCAAAAAAAAATTCATNCTGTTTTTCAAAAAAAAAAAAATTTATGCATATTGACAAAACAAGACCAAAAAAACGCACTAACGTTGTTCGGTATTCATCTTCGACGATTCGTTTCTGGGTTTCTCCCTCTTCAACAGCCCTTCGCTCACCATCAACTATTGTTTGATCGATTTGTCTCAAACAATACGAGAAAATGCAACCATATTACGCAAATAGAACTCAATATTTGTGAAGCATAAAAGGATACTTCCGCTCGATTTCTGAAGCTTCCAGTCAATTTGCTCCAAACATTTTGACACAGGTATCATCAATGCCTTTAACTAAATTATCAATTTCAAATCTACCTTAAACTGCCAAATTTCTGTAAATCAGCGGATCTATCATATGCGTCGACAGAACTCATGCCAACCATAGCATCTTCCCCTTCTGATTCAGTAAGCCAAAAGGAACGCAGATGGCTTTTCCATGTTCGCTCCAAATCATCGTTCATCGGTATCATCTGCTCTCCTCGGCAGAATACCGTCACTTAAGCCCTCACAAAGGAACTCAACTGTTTCAGCTTCTGGGCGGTCTAGAACAAAAAGAGATGCTACGAAGATGCGTTGTGAGAAGAAAGAAAATAATTTGAAGAAAAAAGTGGTACACACTCCAAATCAACGAAAATTCGTTAAACCGTGTATTTTTCCTCCCACAGGCGATCTCATTTGCAAGCCGTCAACGCCTTCCAACACACCGTTTCTTGTTTCACTACACTCTTCCCAAACCTCACCCTCTTCAGATGCCTCTCCCCCATATTTATGAACATAACTCAAGCAGAATGGAACTGAGCTTTGAATGTCGCTAACGTCAAGTCGCACACGACGAAAAGCCATCAGCTTCTGAATTTGTCAACAACCATCGCCTTCCTCAGATATCACAAAATCTTTTTAGATACCGTTGCCCTCCCCGTCACAAATAAATCCTCATAGCAGTTGCCGGAAGAAACAGTCTCCTGGGACTTCGAATACTGTTGGTATGCTGTTCAAAGTTTTTGGAGAAAATAATATCCGCTACCGCAACCACTGTCTCCCTTTAAATGGTTCATAAATTTACGATCCATGAGGGAAGCCACTTGTAGCTGACGGTAAAACTCAGCTAGTTAACAGCACGTTCCCAAGGCAAATGATCAATCTAACAGTGTTAATCTCCGGACTTCTTCCTCGAGCTGTTGACGTGCATTCTCGGCCACAAATTTTTCCGATTCCATAATATGTAAGCGATCCTCCACACGTCTCAACTCACGATTCACTTCATCGACTGCTCTTTGACTGCAATGATTGACAAGTTATGTTATTCATTGGTCTATTACTATAAAACATATGCATATCATACCTTCAACCAATAATTCTTTTTGGGTTTGGAAAAGATCCTCTTTCAAATCTACAAAGTCTTCGACTCTCAGCAGTAAACTGTTTTTCCTGCCTTCCCACCCCTCATTCTCTATGAACCCCTCCCCCCCTCCNCTCTCTCATACTCCATTTCCCTGAATCCGAGGAGTTCATAAGATGACTACAAGTTTTTAATACCTGCGAACAGATCGTCAACCGATTTCAACGCAGAATTCACCAATTCTCCAAATCGCTTCCGTTCGACCCACTACAAGCACTTCCTCGCATCTTCTCTCATAGCAACATCGCCACCCCTCACCTCTCCTCCCAATCGTAACCCAGTGACTGCAACCATTCCCACCCCTCTCCCCCTACAGAATCTCTTGCTTCTTGACACCAACAATTCCATCTCAGCCGTAATCAACGGGTACATATTTCAAATATTACAAGGATAAGACTGTACTGTGTGTTAATTTCGCGTTTCGCATCCGTCAACTGCTTATCGCTTCGTCGGCGTGATTCCTCGGCACTTTCCAAACGAGTTGTTAATTCGCAAACCTTAATCACATCTATTTTTGAAAGCTTTTCATACATTGCAATCGAACCTCGATTGTTTCATTGCAGAGATTGCCTCTGAGGAAACGAATCAACCGTTTTCTCAAATATTTAGCAGTTTTCAATTCGGATTTCATCCTTCAGCTGAATCGTAGCAGCTCAATTAAGCTGCAGCCTTATCAGTACATCTCCCCATAGAAGTTGAAGAGAAGTTACTGAATCTATTACAACCTAAATTTTATGACCCCTTCATCACAGCATCGATCTATATCACCCCATTGAACCAACCTTCAGGATGCATTTTTGAATGCGGTTGTCCCATAACGAAATAAGAACCTAAATTATATAACCCGATAGCTAAAAACTTGAATCTATCAATCAATAAGTCATCACACAACGGTGCATCAATTATTGGTTGAAAGGTCCGTCGTTACAAAATCTTTTCAGTAACTCTCTCTGCACATCGAGAACAACATAATTCCTATCCTCTATTCGACCTCACCTATGTAAATATAATCCACACGACATGCAATTTCTTATCTCTCCCACCTGCACAATATATTGCCTTCCACCTGGACGAATATTGCCCCAACAATGAATGTAATTCAGAAGGCACACCTGTGAATCGGAGTTCTTCAGCTTACGCTGCATCTGCTGCATCTCACTATCATGAGTCCGTAGCACATTGCGAACACTCCGATATATCTCTGATGGTGCATTTGTTACACCTGCAATCGTCTATATCTATAACCACACTTTTGTGTTTCACAGTTTACTTAAAAATGCTTCAATATAAATGGCCATTTGTTCGCATTAAATGTAACAATATATGGAAATATGCTTTTGGAGTTTCCATCCAAACCCAACGAAATTCGAAGGTGTCAAGCAATAAACGTTCAAACGCTTACCTATCATTTGCCAATCTAAAACTTCCGGTTGTCTGACAGCAAAAGATAACAGAATCAATGGCCTAGGACCCGTGCAGTTGGCTCTCAGTTCAATAAGCAATTGCGCACTTTAACTAAGAGACTTCTAAAACGAACGTTCCGCTCGAAAAGGCCAAATAAAAAATTTGTTTACCTGGAGAGGATGATGTCACCTTACTCGTATGTTCACTGTTTCGATCCGATTCTGCTGCGAGATCGCCCAATTTTCGCAGAAATTCCTAGGAAACAAATCCGTTCCTATTGGCACCACCGACATCATCAGATCTCCTTATATTCCATATACCAACCTCCATATTGCGCTCTTCCCTCATAGTAACCCCTTCCAACTTAGCTTGGGATGCAACAGAAATATGTACTGAAAATTCCAAAAGGTGACGCAAGTCTGGGAAGGTAACTCGGAAAAAGAGAAAGAGGAAGTGAAGGATGGGAAAAGCTGCAATTTCATCTCAAATCAACTTGAAAATCATCACCATGCCGTGGGAAAAAAAATGAACGGTGTTTTATAAGCTGAGAGAAAGGCATACTTGCCCATTCAAAAAAAAGCGAAAACACCTGCGATGGGGTCAATCAAGTACCCTTCTAAGGTAAAATACGCAAATGACCTTATAAATTTGAGAGCAAACAAGCGCTATCTTCCGCAGTTACTAAGAAAATATTCAGAACGTCGTGTGTATCTAGAAAACTTTGAGGAAAACTGGGTGGAATCCTATTTATTAGTTCAGTGGATTCCTTGAAATTTTAGAAAGATGTTCAACTCATGTTACTTAGCAATATTCTTTTGTTGAGCATTTTTCACAATCCGCAACGTTGCAAGGTAAGAGCATGTGAAATTCCGAACTCACTTTGTCCTAAACTGAATACATCACTAAGCAAATTCATCAAATTCAGTTACATCAAATCATTGGGACACTTGCGCTTCTAACACCTTTGCATAATGCACCAATGTAGCGTTGTATACAATCAATGCTGCAACTGGTCAGTACTTTTCCCGTAAAACAACTAAGGGTGGACTATTACTCGCACTATAGCTACCTGGTTAACACCAACCGGAAGGTTCACTCATCTCAGATGAGTTGGGCACATACCTCGGCACCTTTCACACATTAATGCAATCCGCCAGTTGCGCAGATATTTTTGTTTCACAAATTTCCGCTCACCAAACATTCGATGAATTTATCTTTCGTTCTTCTGAGGTCAGCTTCAAGAGAGACCACCTTAGCCATCGAACCATCTCCATGCGACTCCAGCTCAATTACTCGTTCAACAGTTTCTTCGTACCTTCAAGTGTTTCCAAAAAGATATTAAGAAATATGAAGGTCGACAGGAAGATAACTAATCCTCACCTAGAATGAAGTGAGGGGGAGTGAGGGAAATGGAGGGATGGATAAAGGCGCAGAAGAATGTAGTTTCGTTAGCAAGATATTGAACGTCGCTAATATCAAAAAAAAAAAAAACCCAGAGCAATATCATTGTTGTGATATTTCGGAGATAAAGAGCGGGCCAGGGCCAGCGACTCTACCTATTTTTTTCTATAATTGAACATTTTCGATCATTAAGCGAGATATTTGACAGCCAAAATCGAACTCATTTGAGAGCGGAATTCAACAAATTCAGTTACACCAAATAATCGTTCGCAGTTTACGACGATATAAGCCACCGATGAATTTTGATGTGGAAGGCACTCTCTTGATTAACGCATCACCTCAAACACAGCACCACGGATGCATCGTAGCCTATCCTATGAAACCCCACGTTTGCATAGGGCACATCCCTCCATTCCACCTCTCCCACCCAAACTTGTGATCGTGATCGATCTCTGTTGATCTAATTTCCTGTCTGTCGATTAAAAAGCATTCGTCAGCACCATCTATCTGTTCATAGATTCACATGAGCGAGTCGGAAATGTGAATATTATCAAAAATATCCAGCCATAAACGGTGGTCAGACACCAATTGAGGTATAATTAAGCTCATCTACAACAATAGCTGATGCCACGACGACCAATTCTCTCAGCGAACAATTAGTGCTTTAAACTATTTTAGCGAAAGTTGGACGTAAATAATACTCTGTATTAGGATAAAATAAAATTCATTTTGCAGGAAAGAAATATGAATTCCAACAAAAATTTTATCGATGCTCCTTTAACGAGTGCGGTAAGGTGACTATACTTTCGGGATCTTTTTGCAGTCCCAATTTTTCTCTCAATAAAATCCTCGGGAACACTCGCCTCCATAACTCAGTTAGTCGTCTTTATATCAGCATGATGTGAACCAAATCAGCCAAAAATTTTCCAAACGCAAGTTTCGATCATAAACACTGCCATAACACCTGTATTGGAGGTGCTCATCCGTCGAATGAAAGAACGTAAGCTTTACATCATAAACACTGCCATAACACCTGTATTGGAGGTGCTCATCCGTCGAATGAAAGAATGTAAGCTTTACATTTTTCTCGACACGCTGACTGTGCGGAGCTGTACCCGGCAATTTGCATACTATTTTCTAATTAAGACCCAAACGGCGAATAAAGTCCATGTCAAGATGAAGTGCACAGATCGTGCGGAAGCAGATCATACTAAGGTCTGCACTGAGCATGCAAATAATACCTATAACACTTGTGCAGCACTTCTAGACCGAATCGTATAGTACACGCAACATCATGCCCTCGTTATTGTTTCTATGGTTCACTAAGAGGGATCCGAATGAAAGCACTAGGGAATTTTGCCTTAAATCCTAAGCAAATTGAGTCGAATAACCACAATTCAAAAACAACTCAAACGACAACACCGCTACATCACACAACCTTACCTAGTCATTGCGATGGCAGAAAAGAAAAATAAGCAAAAAGCCCTTTTCTTTCTCCAATTAAAAATATTTCATAAAACATTTGCTTCCTACTTTTTCATGAGCGCATTATAATCCTCGGTTGACGCACCAACAGGTGCAGCTTGTTGTTCGCGGAATCGTCGCATCGCCTCAAGAAGTACCACATCTTGTGCCAAATCACTATCCTGAAACTATTTTCACGAGACATTCCAGAAAACTTAAGAATTCAAACAACTGATTGCATTGCAAACAAGCATTTACTCTGCATTCAACAAGCCAGAAATTACCATGGAGCTAGAGGACTGTTTTTGCAACGAATCGGAGTAATCGGGGTAACGTCTGTCAATGGATAAGACTTTGAAGAGAACATCAGGGATCAGTTCGCCGCAAACACTGCACCCGCCGAGAAGTGATTTAGCGGTCGAGGAACGTTTGATTGTAGGTGAAAAAAAGGCGTAAAACTAATCTAGAAGGGATTTGTCAAAGGAGAAAACTACACCATAAAATCTTGAAAAAAATGGCCGAGGAGTTCCTCTCCCTCAAAGGTACTGTCATTGGGGCTCCAAAATTCGACGAGAAAATCGTTCTCAATGCCGGACTTCGATGGCTTCTACAGCTCAGAGGTCACAGTATTCAGAAGGACGATTCCTTTAACAATACTCGCTTAATACTCTAAGTTACTTTCACGACATAATTACTGGAAATCAATAAATCTTCACCACTACTTACTGCAGGAGACTGAAAAAAGCCACTGATCTCCTGCGACATGTTACACATAAAGGATCGTCTCTTTAGTCTAACACTGAAGTATTCTTGAATACGTTATCTCCACAGTGACATCTTCTACTCGTCTGCGGTCTACATCCCACATATTTTACCAATTTGTATTGACCATATTACCTGGCAAAGGTGGGCTTCGATCAGTTACGTTACACCCACAGAATGCCGTGGAAATGACTAAAGAGTTTGACGGTCACTTATTTTATGAGAACTTCGTAACTCATTTTGCCTGATTGAATTGGGACCTTGGCTAAAAGTTGGGTACCGTGGAGATGGTTCAGACATCGACTGATGTGAAAAGCGATTTTTCCGAGATGTCCAACGTAATGGCAAGAACTCACTCCATGAGAGGCACCGCTGAGACGTCTGGTCACGCCTCCAACACTTCGAGTGACCTTTGCGACTTCATTCTTTTGGTTCTCGAGGTCACGCTCCGTTTGTTCCTTGTAATCCGCGAACTGCCTACGTACTCTCTGCAGCTCTTCCCAAAGATCCACCATTTTTCTTTGTTCCGCATTTAAATAGTACGCCAGATTCTGAAAACTCATTGTTGTCCCCTTGTCATAAACGAATTACCCCAATTCGAAAACGATGTGCTTCCATCATTGATAGGCTTGTCACCTCTGATTACCCGAATCTGCTTACGATCTCAGTTGAGGATTGAGCAGTGGTGGAAAGGATGGGAACGGAGAGGAGGTGGGATAACAGAAGTTGTTTTTTGCTGACCCTTTCCTCTTGTACCAATTCTTTCACCTTCGCAAAGCGGAATCGAGTTGTAATAGACGTCCATCATCGCTCGGTCTCAATCAGATAATATTGACATAGGCAACCCATCTATGATTATTTCCTAAGATATCTAAGAAACATAACTGAGCGATAATACATCGCCGAACGAATGTTCTATCAAAAAACCATTGCAACTCACACTCATCAAAAGAGTTGTTCGTTTCCAAACAGCCAACTGGTGATTACCTTGCTTTTCCTATATTCATATCCCCAACGTTCTCTTTTATTATTTTATATAAAGGAAATAAACAATTCCCTTTTAAATTTAAACAATTCCCTTTAATACTTCGCACTACTTGTTTGATTAGCATCAGTCACCGCATTTAACTCTTTAATTAATACCAGTACAGTTCACTTAACTTCATTAACTTTCATGTTCGATCTCGCCTTTTAATTCCGATATATGTTCCTTCAGTTTTTACTGATGTCCACAATCTAACTTGTTAGTCAGTTTCCCAGCACGCTCGTTTAATTTTCACCAATCAATCACAAACGAATGCAGTGATTCAAATCATTCCTCAAGATATCCTTTTTCTTCCTCATTATTAGGTCACCATAATTATTCGCACGACTCAATAAATTCAAGCCTTCTCCGTATTATCTATAAAAGTCATATAAACTTCAGTTGCATTATAATTCTCCCTAAAGACTGCACTACCAAAAAATCTGAGATAATGCGGCCTAAAATGTGATATTCCACAAAATATAATGACATATCCTTCCCAATATTCCTCGCCACCAGCAATTCCAATTGTGTTCATTCAGAGGAATTCAATTTCCAACACAAAAAAAAAAAATTTTTAATGCTATAGATCGATAACCATATATCTGAGAGTACATTATATTACAAGCAAAGGATCAGATTTTGTCGCAGTAAAGTAAAAATCATCATTTGTCTTAGGCGATCAGTCAAATCTGATAGAAGAGACTATATTTTTTCAATAAAAATTAGCTATATCAGTAATCAATGCAAAATTACGATGTGCTTGAAAGCGAAGAACATTTCTTAAAAGCGATATTACCCTCTGCAAATATGTAAAAATAAAATTTCTACAAATGTTGAACCTTTTCTCGTGTTTGATATATTTTTTCTTTATCTTGCAGACTCGTTTCGAATTGTTTCTGCAATCGCTGAAGATCGAATTGTTGTTGTGCGATTTGCATATGCAACTCGTCGTTCCTTCAAATGAACTCTCTTCATTAATAAATTCACTCGAAATAACCATAAATAATATAAAGAAATATATGCTTTTGATTTCGGAGATTTCGCATGCGAGAATACGAGATTTCGCATGCGAAAATACGACACCACGTTCAAAACATTTACGAATATTGCTCCTCCTTGTTCCTCTGCATATTGATGAAAGAGACAAAAGACGCTCATTGCCCGCTCAACTTTTTGGTTGAAACAACAAATAATCCCAATACCTGCGCCGTTCCTCATCAAGCCGGTTAGCCCACTCATAGTCGGCGATGTCCGGCTTCACATCCGGTACCCAAGTGTCGGTCGTTTCCTTAATGGAGAAGCTAACGTCCTCATTTGTCTTCTGACTTGAAACTTGCCTCTCGGCGTCAACAATTCGGCGCCTATACTCTTCGATCTGTAATAGCAAAAAACAATTTATACCTGATTTTCCCATCTTTCAAATCAGTCGCAGTTTTGATATTCAAAATCTCCCCACAATCCTCACTCAATCACTATTCTTTTCAGGTGATTTATTTACCTTAAATAAATGAATCCAGCTCAGTAATATTACTCACAGGTAAAGGTTTAATGCTATACAATGCTTGCAGCCAACCGATGATTAAGCAAATGAGCTCCAATCGATCAATACTTTAGATCAAAGAAGATTTTTTGCTCTCCATTTCGAAGGTGACAGAAATGCCTTATTGCGAACATACTGGCGTAAGAAAACTTCGCAACAACTTCCTGATAAAGTTTAATTAACAGATATACAAAATGCCATACTATAATTCACTCGTCGCTTTTTAGTAGCTTTCCTGCGATGATGAACAATTTTGTCACCAACTAAATGAGCCTGTAGTGAATTATAAACTACTTTAAAGAAGAAGGCTCCGAGAAGAAGGGAGGAGAAATGGCCGAAATTGCTATCTGCAACACCCAACGTTTCACTTGTCAGATAGTTTAATAAAAAATTCAAAAACAATCTTTAACATAAAAATGTGTTATCTCGTTTCACTCTTTATGCATTTATGTTTCTTCTCAAATTTCATAATAACTGAATTCCTCTTCGCCACAGTTCAAAGATCTCCCCCTGCACTTTACTGCTATCCACCTTTACCATTACCTTTTATGGCATTCAAATACACTATTCGAACAGTCTACATCTTCCTCGCTAGCCGATTTCTACGTAGGTGGAAGGTGATAGGAGAAATAGCGTGCAATAATTCCTCGAAAAATTAATCGCTTTCTCGCTCGCAGTCACCTTGGAATAAGAACTGGTTCACAGTCGGCGGAGAGAAGAGGGAAGGGTTGGTTTGAGGTGGTTCAAGCCTCATGCAAACAAAATTGAGCTTGTCAGATCATTCGCACATTTCGTGTTTTTTCAAAAATTATGTTTTATAGATTTTTGCATAGCATATCGATCAATGCATTTGAACATTATGAAACTCGAACATCGTAACACCTAACGAGACAATAAATGACTCCATTCAATGAAAAACTTTCAGCAAATTTGTTTGCTATTCAAAGGATTGCATTGAAGAAAGGAATGCAGAGAAGCATTGAACCTAAGAACGTCTCAATTTCTCGCTTTCCATCCCCCTAATTATCACTAAACGATCTCGTCTGCAGAAGTGAAACCCTCGGTAACGATATCGATCATCAAAAATAGTGCATCACTTCTGATAGTATTTTTGATTTTATTTCTTCAATTGCGTTTCAAATTTTTGCATACTTTATTACTATTTTCGATGTTAACAGCAAACGAAGGAAATTGCTTTCTGAGAGGTTTTTCTATCGTTCACTTTTTTCTCAATAAAAATGAACAATTGTGTAGATAGGTCAAAACACTTGACAGTGTTTCGCTATGAACTGTTGAAATTTAAAAGACACTTTCCCTGCTTATATTTGTGGAGCCTCACGAAAATTTCGTTCTCCTATTCTCTTCGGACGTTCACGACAGAACGTCTCTCATAGTATTCACACTCATTTTTGCAGGTCCTGGTCAAGCCCATAATCATGACGACAGGAGCGGATAGGAAAGGAAGAGGAAGAGAAGAGGTTTGGAGTAGAGGAGAGGAGGGGAGGGAAGGGGATGGAGTAGAGGAAGTAAGATAGGGGAAGGAAAATCTTTACAACGTCAGTAAATCCGAAAACACCTTGCGTTGCAGATCGACCATCATATCGGCATGTTCGCGTTGCTCTTCTGTATTCGCATCGATTCTTTTCTTAAAGCTGTTCAAATCGCGATCAAGACCACTAACTGAAGATATGCCATGAGAACCATAAGAGAGTATCACATCGGAGCCAATCGAATCCGAACTCTCATAGACGGTACTTCCAGTACCAACCATCACATCACTAAAATGAAATCAAATAGAAAATTAAAAATGTAAAACATCATTCAATTATGGAATTTAAAAAATTAATAATAATAGTATATAGAGATCGATCGATAATGGAGGACTACATTATTACTCCATCGCTGCCTGAAAATAATTGCTACAATATTCGGCACTCAATTAGCAACTCAACAATCGGCAGTTGCATAGAACCTTAGTGCAAAAATAATAAATAATTCTCTCAATTCCGGTCCCATATACATGTATTTTCAATTCATTCACATACGACCTCAGAATATAAAAGACTGAATATCAAAACTCATTTGCACATTTACGAATCCCACATTGTTCACCGCATTCATAACTTCTTGAATTCGACGCACCTCCAAGTTGTCCACAAATACGGATCATTTCCTCAAATCACTACTTTCTAAAGACATTTTTTGGTTGTCTTTTAATATTTGACATATGCAGCAGAAGAATATACATAATGTGTTACTCTAACCTAGTGCTGATAACGATTCCCTTTGTTGCAAGCAATATATGAAACTCCGTTAGGGCTTGAAGGGCTTAGAGAATCTTATGCCTTTGTGTGTGCAGCATTCAATTTTCTTTGATGAAATTCTATAAACATTTTGAAACTGTGCAAGGTAATATATATACCAATGAACTGACCAAGTAAACGACAGATGAAGGATTAGCAGCACTCAAAAATTTCCAAACATGAAAAATGCGCCTCAAAACCGTAATAAACAGTATCAAACTTCCATTTTCTTCGATGTCAACTTCCCTCGCTTCACCCCTATCCACCTCCCCATACTCCTTCAGATCCACATTCCCCCATCTCCTCTTCACGGAAAAAAACCCATCTCACAAATATGAACAAATTGCAAACGTATTTCTTCTAAAATACCCTTCTAATTCCCTGTCAGAAAGGTAAAGCCAATTCCTATAAAATAGTTTTTGCAATAAACAATAAAAAATAGGAATGCCAAGAGGAGACAACTGTTAGAGTTTCACAGATTGACCGATCGCGAATCGTTTTTTGAGCATATCTCAGTGATCACGAATTGCTTCCCATTAAATCAACGATTCTCTATAATCGATTACCAAATTCCACGGTGAATCCAACTCCACATAATTAATCTCCGAACATTCAATCAAAGTGCATTGCTTTGCAACGAATTTCGTTCCAATTACGCATCACTATCACATCAACAACCAGTTCCATGCAAGCGATACACTCCATTGCAATGTTCTTCCAATTCCCAACTCTATTAAACATTTTTTCATTCATTTACGATGCCAAAATATCAGATATTAAACATCAAAACTCATTTTCACATTTACAGTTCTCGGATCTTTGCGGTATTCGTCACTCCTTATAGTCGATGTTTTATCGAAGAGAGATAGGACTTATATAAAAGAAGAGTGGTCTTCGTCGTTTCCAAATTCTCTAAACTGCTTCCGTTCGGGATGGGTATAGGTTGGGGAAATGGATGAGGGGGGGGGGGGGGGGGGGGNTTACACTGCTCGGAACTTCTGGAGACCGATTACGAGTTCGAGGAAACGATCTACAAAAGAAGAGATAGGCCGGATGGTTTATAAGGAAATCGAGTGAATCAAAATGTATTTAATAAAGTCAGTAATATCACATGACGATATTCTGTTTATTTCAACAGCGACACCGTTACTATATGGCAAAATCAACCCCTTATTTCGATTCACAAAGATTACAAGCGAACTATTTTCTGACCTGACACTTTACAGCACCATAACCCCGACGAGTTCTTGAGCTCCTACTCAGATACTAACTTCCTGAACTGTTGCTCGGGATCTAATTTTATAATCTTCTACTCAAAGAGATCTAATTTCCCAGGAATTAAATTCTGTGATATCGTCGTATTTTTTCCCATCGACATGATTTTGATAGGATGGAAATATGGAAATTTTAAATGTCCGCATCCTTGGACAGACCCATTTCGCAACATATAAAACGATCTCATAAGATGCCGTAAATTCAACGACTTTCAATGGCGCACAACAGTTGCGCAACATAAGGAGCCACCTCATGCGACATTATCACTCATGTAGTTCCTCCAATGTAACAAATTCGCTGAGAGAGGAAAGATCATCCCTCCTTTCACATTGCCAGCGAACGATCCTCTTTATTCCTCTTCATCTTCATTTTTACAAATTTTCTAACACTTGTAATTCCTCTCAGATATACACATTGCAATTGCCTCGAAAAAGGGCTTACCCAAGAGTCAAACAATAGCTAACCTAAGGGCAAGAGCTGTCGTATTCCCTGTGAGAGTTCCATTATTGGCGTCCATTATTGGTGTTATTCGCTTTGTTATACTCTCCTCTCCAGATCGAATGCCTTCCATAATTCGCCAAAAACTTTTGAATGTTTCCCCCTAAAAACAATTGAATATATTATTTAATAAGATTACATGACAGATAACCCGACCACAAAGATCTTGAAGCGGATATGTGGTCGTTAGAACAAATCGACACTATGCCCATAGCAATCTTATCTAAATGACGACAAACCGAAGGGAACAAAAATATCCATAAATAAAGGAATATTACGTTGTAAAAATACAAAATACAACAGTGAAAATCAGCCATCCACTAAATTTTTGCATATAATAATAATCTTTTTGAACGACGAACATAGCGAAAAAAAATTCAAAGAAGATTTTAAATAATAAATAATATTTACGGAAAATTTGACGAAAAGAATCGATGACGACTCATTTAGCAATGAATCAATAGATGTATAGAAGACATGAATTGCATTCACAGTCGACGTTTATGTGAGGCGAAATTATTGTGATTATTTTCAATAGAAATGACGAAAAAAAAAAGAGACTCTCATTTTGGCTTGCATTCGAAGCATTCCTCTCGAAGGTGCAAAATACGTTGCACAAAACCAGTTCGCAATTGCGGCAAATAAATACATTTCAACGAGAAATCCATTTCATTTCTACACAAAATTTCCCTCTTTTTATAGAACTATTTCCTGATTTTGTTCGATTGATTCGTATCTCTCTAATAATTCTCTTTTTTTGTAACAAATTCGCAATTATTTCTATTCGCTTTCATTGTGCACTACAATAAAATATGAGCAATCAAGTTATGGAAGACAACATCACGGCCTCGTGCTACTTCCACTGATTCTTTTTTTAATTCAACAGTTTGCAACCCTCTCTCTTGATTGACCACTAGAAAGTTTCGAGGAGTCAAGAATCATGTCGAAACATTATAGGTGCATTATAATTATCCCAGATACAGCAAGATAATCTCTGATCCCTCAATAACAACTATCTTAATTACACAATAATATGTTCCAAACTTCCCTTACTGATGACGTTTCGGGGTATTAAACCATCGCAGAATATAGAATCATTGTATTAGAAATGATACATCCACTGTTACCTTACTCTATTCTAGTATTGATGATCATATGAAGGACTAAATGACTGTTGCAAAGACATGCATCTACCAAAATGCATTAATAGTCTCGCAATGCAAGAAGAAATAACACTTTCGCGGTATAAATGAATCTCATTCTCCACATAATTAAGGTAGTCGTTATGTTGCACTTCAGATGTTTACAATAGTCTCGGGCACATTCTTTTCGTTATGTTGCACTTCTTTTCGTGTTAAGAGGATCATAACACTCTCCTTCGCTTGAAGTGAACTAAACACGCTAGTGAGTCATTAGATGATTCTTCATGTGTGGCCGTGTCCTCGGCTCACCTGAATTAATTTTAAAATTGAGCGAAAATATGTATATAAAAAATATATATAAAAAATAAGTGAGAAGATTTATTTCTCACCACAAAATAGGTGAAAAAAAACTGAAATGCGGTGATAAATTCCGCGCAATGAATACACAACTAAATATTGCTTCTAAGAAGCTATTCTGACTTCAATGTGAATTTCAATTGTAAATTGATTCCATCTATTCCCCCCATCCAATTTATAATCATTTTTCTCTAAATACGTGCGGAATGATACAATCACTGAAAATACGCATCATTTCAACACAACGCAAATATGCAAAAAAATATCCGCTGCGGTGCTCCATTTAATCCCTCTCGGCAACTAAACCTCGAGATGCAACATCAAAAAAATATCTCTTCTCTCATTACAAATCGATTTCGCATTAATATTCTTATATTGCACCGCTTACTAATTTTCCACTTACAATATACACAATATCACAGCACTCTCAATTAGATTTGATAATCGACTGACAGCGTTATTGAGTTCACTTCTAAATCCCTTATAATATATATTCTGTTATTGCTATAGTTACAACTTGTCATTATTATAATCTCTATCAATGAATACATCATCATGTCATCCCACCGTTCACATATAGACAAGCCAAAGGCATTTAATGTTCGAAGATCAAATAACAACCAAATACTTGTATAACTCACAATGCACTTTCTATATGTGAGAATCGAATATTGATTGATTTGCAGTAAAAGTTAATTTGAGATAGGTTGCAATCAACAACTAAACAAGAGATAATTCATAGTGATATCCTCGATTTAAGCGATAAAAAGATGAATGGAAATTCGGCGGAATATCAGCAGACATCAAATACAAACGGAAATGGTACTTTCGATGAATAACCCACGGGAAAACATCGATGGCTGAGGTCTCTTCCCTAACGAATGTTGCAGATTCCGATTCCATTTATGGATGAAAATTCCTCATAAAAATTACGATCCTTTTTGACAAGACAGGGAGGTGAGAGAGAAGGAGACGATGTTAATATTAGTTGGAATTTAGGAAAATCCAGAAACACATAATCCATTCTAATTCGACGCAAATATTATATACTGCGGAACCACAACACTCATCTATTGAGTTGCTTAAATGCTCACAAAGGGTATTAATGGAAAGCTTGCCAACATCATTTGGGATACCTCCTAATTTCTCTCTCAAAAAAATCCCGCAGCACGTTAAACAACATTTATGAACCCCGTAGTGTCGCAGTTCGTTCCGTCCCGAGAGATCGGCACATCTCAAAAACAAATTACTATTTATATTTCATTATGGAATTCGAAGGATTTTTATTTATTCGACTTTATGAATATTTCAGTTATAGAAGAAAAAAATTTGTTAACTATTCGAAATGCCCGGTACTTGAGTGTCCGGTATTTGTGCGATGTCTGTCTCATAGCAGGTGAGGGGAGTAGGGGTGGAGAGGATGGGGAGGGGGGGGGGGGTTGGATGAGAGGGATGTGATGGAGGAGGGAAAAAACAACTCTCATAAAAGTACACATAATAGAAGCCATCGTTTCCGAGCCAGTTGTCCCACATCATCAAAATGTTGTTTATTAAATAAACAGATGTTATATTGAACGAAAACAAACAAATGAAAAAGTAACGAAGTGAATTGAGTGGTTATTTGAAGTGCGCAAAATGTTTTTTTGGTAAACAGGAAATAAAATTACATGAAAATTCCTACCTTAAAGAATCATCACACAATCGTTACAAGCTCAGCAGTCCTATATCGGAATCTTTAGGTAACCTATCTAATTGGCGATAAAATAAACTGTAGCTACGTCGATAAATGACTGCACTGGGCTATGGCGGTATCTCTAGCGCAGATTCTTTTCCTATATGTACATATAAATATTTATTTATTTATTTATTTATTTATTTATTTATTTATTTATTTATACTTTTATGTTCATATATTTATCCATTTATATATTTATATACCTTCGTACAAGCAGCAACAATTCTTATTCTAGTCCACGTGACGCTTAGTAGCACTGTTTATATACCCATCCAAATCAGAACTGCAATGAGCAAAAAAGCTGTGGGGGATAC
>JAARMF010003957.1:4023-17239 GCA_022844705.1 Toxascaris leonina
GGGGGGTGGGGGAAGGGGGAGGAGATGAGTTGTGAATACGATGTTCACCTTGTATAATATTTCCTATCGCATATCTGATATGTTAGGCGGCGTAATGGAGAGAAACTTAGCAATATTTCATGCTTTGCAAACACTTCTGAATTCTCTTGCAACCCTTTCACAATACTCTCCCAACCCGTTCTTGATTCTCCCAATCTCAATAACCCCGCATGTTTTCAACGAGTAATTTTCATGCGCTAGTAAATATTTATGTCAAAATCGTTTCTCTTCTACCTTCCACCTCTCCCCCCCGCCCCCCCCCCCGTGCCCTCACTATTTTTGCATCTCTTTATGCTGAATTTAGCGGAGTTTTTACGCGTTTTTGCAATCTTTTACAAATCTGTGTTATGGCAACGCTATAAAATAGTTTAACGAAACTTGCAATATGTTCCTCAATTGCAAATTATAGCGACAAGTTGTATTAAGGCATATTTTTCTTAGAACTTAAATCACGCTTTGATTTCTTTTTCCCCATTCCGTTGCAGTTGATACTATAGAATTAGCGAATTTATTCGTTCTGTAAAATTTGCAAAGTAATTTTATTTTATAAGCAATCAATTCCCTCCTGAAATACCTTGAACCGGAATTTTCCCCAGGTTAAGTTACCACGAGAACCGAGCCCTCCGAAAATAGACTTATTTAATTGTGTCATTTCACTTTTGCAAGCATTAATAAAGCTTCATTTTTTGTTGTTTTGTCAATGTGAATAGTCGATCGACCGTTAAAACCTCAAAATAATCTTCCATTNNNATCTTCCATTTGCTTTATTTGCCCCTACAGATTTACTTTCCTGCATGGGCAAATTGCAATCGAAGAATGATTTGACAAGAATGATTCTCCTGTAGTGCATCCGGAAAGCAAAATATGGCATTGTCATATATGCATGCCTCATGTTGTATGTTTGCCTGGTAGATTCCACTCACGAAATATTAGCAGAAGTAAAAAATTTAATAGGTACATATTGTATAGCCTAGAATTTCATCGTATATTGTCTCGTATCTTGTTTCCGTAATGACTCCAGAAGGAGTCGTTAGAGTAAAGTAGGTGGGTCGTAAACGACTCCTGAAAGAGTCGTTGACGTTTTAAGGTAGCAAAAAGTTCACATACGTTTTTGCGTCGGGTTGATTTTGGTCAGGTCACAAAAGTTTTGTATGAATTTAAACGTCATCAAGTTTATAAGAAGCTATCGCTGAGTTGGAAATATTGCTTCAACGGAGGAGATTGCTTATTGAGTACTTATCTTTTGTTTTGTGGATACCACTTAAGAATTCAATGTTTAGCGAAATTTTTATGCGAAAGTGCTGTCAATTCGATCGTAAAGTATCACTTGTAAGCAAAAACTCTGATATGATCGTTTTTTACAATTCAGTTATTTATATATGCCTATTGGAAGAAAGCATTCTTAAGCAATTAGCTTTACCCAGTTACCCAAAAAGTTTAATTACCCACAAGTTTAAGGCTTATTACTATGATTATGGCTCAATGAGTGGAAATGTCCGTAGAAATAAGTATCTCGATTTGATTCGACACATTTCAAGATTTATAACATCAATAAACAATTGTGAGACATAAACTTAACGAAGAATTTAAGTAACTTGAAAGAGTTGTTCATGGCCATACAACTTGCGCATCAACATGCTGAATTCGCTTTTCAAATAGTTAACATTTTTCGAGTATAGCATCGTTTATGATTATATTCTAGGCATTGTGCTATCGATATCGCATTTTCTATAATATTTATTGACATTATGCACAATGAATGATGTATTTACGATTTTTATTTGGTATTGAACACGTTCATTTGTTTTATATATTCGTGCGTTCACTAAAACAGGTTTATGAAATCGATGCAAGATGCACAATGGCGTGAATCGTTTCTCTGCCCCCTTCCCCCTCGAAAAAAAAAAGAGAAAAGAAAGAAGATTCATTCACTTTTCGTCGTGTATTTATAGAAATTACGAAAGAGATGTTCGAACGTGGTGGTACAGGAAATGGAAATGGAAATAAAATGAATTTACGTATCGAAATTCTCGAAGGATTACTGCAATCGATGGGTGAAGGTAGTAACGCGAAGATCAATTCCCTTAAACAAACTATTCGCAGAAATAAAACCGATATGGCCGAAAATACTAGTAAATCACTTGATCTTATGCGACAGGTTGGCGCTTTAACTTTTTCACTTAATTTTTTTTCTTATTTTGGGTGCTTTTTTTCAATGGAAATATGTTTTGGTGCGAAATTAAAAGTTGCCATCTGTGATGTGTTATGCTTACTTCCGCTTGTGATAGAATAGTTATGGTTAGAGCATTGCGTAGAGACAATTTCGATGCTAAAAGACTATCAATTGGAGTCATATATTGATACGTGAATTGCCGTTTTATTTTTCAATAAATATCTCCTCAAAAACTGAATGCAAAGATTCCTCTATGGAGGAAGTCTTCACGACCATCGATGTGAAATTTTACGCTCAAATGTCTATTTTCTAGGCAAGTGCTCATATGGGTCATGAATAATATTATTGTGCGTTTGGGAAATTGTGTAGATATTGAGCGCTATAGTTTATGTTCATGGTAATTGCATCGTTATTGTTGTGTGATTTCGAAACGCGTGCTTTCATATTCCGGCGAAACGTTTTGCAGTTTAGAAGAGCTTGGATCATGGGTGAGCAATGAATNTTCTTATTTTGAGTGCTTTTTTTCAATGGAAATATGTTTTGGGTGCGAAATTAAAAGTTGCCATCTGTGATGTGTTATGCTTACTTCCGCTTGTGATAGAATAGTTATGGTTAGAGCATTGCGTAGAGACAATTTCGATGCTAAAAGACTATCAATTGGAGTCATATATTGATACGTGAATTGCCGTTTTATTTTTCCAGAAATATCTCCTCAAAAACTGAGTGCAAAGATTCCTCTATGGAGGAGGTCTTCACGACCATCGGTGTGAAATTTTACGCTCAAATGTCTATTTTCTAGGCAAGTGCTCATATGGGTCATGAATAATATTATTGTGCGTTTGGGAAATTGTGTAGATATTGAGCGCTATAGTTTTATGTTCAATGTAATTGCATCGTTATTGTTGTGTGATTTCGAAACGCGTGCTTTCATATTCCAGCGAAACGTTTTGCAGTTTAGAAGAGCTTTGATCATGGGTGAGCAATGAATCGAGCTTGGTTATATCTACTATAAGATATACACGTTGATTTCTTTTTTTTTTGTGGCGAAGTGAAATGAAAATGATCATTTTTCAAGCGTTGTATTTGATGAGGTGTGCTTGTGGAATGGAGCATCTATATGCCTCAAATGAAAGAGATAGGAAAAGATAGTGGATGTTCTACTGCTAAAGCTATTTATAGAAGTTTTAGGTATAGAAGGGAGANGTGATGTGTTATGCTTACTTCCGCTTGTGATAGAATAGTTATGGTTAGAGCATTGCGTAGAGACAATTTCGATGCTAAAAGACTATCAATTGGAGTCATATATTGATACGTGAATTGCCGTTTTATTTTTCAATAAATATCTCCTCAAAAACTGAATGCAAAGATTCCTCTATGGAGGAAGTCTTCACGACCATCGATGTGAAATTTTACGCTCAAATGTCTATTTTCTAGGCAAGTGCTCATATGGGTCATGAATAATATTATTGTGCGTTTGGGAAATTGTGTAGATATTGAGCGCTATAGTTTATGTTCATGGTAATTGCATCGTTATTGTTGTGTGATTTCGAAACGCGTGCTTTCATATTCCGGCGAAACGTTTTGCAGTTTAGAAGAGCTTGGATCATGGGTGAGCAATGAATCGAGCTTGGTTATATCTACTATAAGATATACACGTTGATTTCTCTTTTTTTTTTTGGCGAAGTGAAATGAAAATGATCATTTTTCAAGCGTTGTATTTGATGAGGTGTGCTTGTGGAATGGAGCATCTATATGCCTCAAATGAAAGAGATAGGAAAAGATAGTGGATGTTCTACTGCTAAAGCTATTTATAGAAGTTTTAGGTATAGAAGGGAGAGGTATCTATAGAAGGGTGCTTATATTCTCTTTTATATGGTACGGGATATTCTAGAGATATCTAGACGATGGATATGTCATTGTTGTCTAGAAGGATGGTGATGTTTTGTTTTGCTGCTGGATCAGAAAGTGTAACTTTGGGCGCTGAGACTTCCACAATTAGAAGGTTGCACTTTTTTTGAATTTTTTTGCGCATGTCCTTCATTCACTCATAAAAGATACAAAGATACAAAGGCAGTTGTAATTTCATCGATTCCCTTATCGATGCAGCTGAAAACGATGCCCCCACATTGCTGTTATGACCAGATTTTTGGAACGCCTGGTGGTCAACCTTCCAGTGATCCGTTAGGAAATCAGCCGGGAGTTGAACCCAGGTCTCTTCACTTATCACGCGAAGGCTCTACCGCTGAGCTACCGACTCTGTCACTCACTCATATATTTTGTAATGGACTTGAATAATGAATGAGCTAATTCGGGACCGGATCAAAAAAATTTTTTCGTTGGTAGAGGGACTTCAATATTCGCGCAGTTTTTAAAAATTTTTCTCGCACAAGGTTTGCACTATCAAGAAGCATTCGTCCATGGGGGCAGTGCAAAAGGATAATTGACAATCGACCTTTGACCTTTGACGAAAAAATAAATAAATTGCTGCGTGGTTTTGTATAATCTCTGGAAGAATATATGCACAAATTATGGAACGCCATCTTGAAGTTATTATTATTATTATTATTATTATTATTATTATTATTATCATTGTTTTTTGCGATTGCATTTTAAGCGATGTTTATTTGAGGTGTTCCAAGCAGAGATGACTGAAGAGTTTCGTCAGGTCCTCGATCGTCATGTACGAACAACTTTCTCGCCTGCATTCGAAAATCTTCGACGCAATGGGCATGTGAGTTTTGTTGGCTCGTCTCCACTTTTTGTTTTGTTATTGTCCTTGTCGGCTAGTAAAAGATCACTTGTTTTGTTTACTTTCGTCTAAGCATCTAAGCGTCAACTCGAACTCCTAGCATATCTTCGTGGAAAACTATGTGCCGATCACATTTGTCCCTTACCTGATCTTCTTGTTCATTGTTGAGAGTTATGTTAAAATTTTAGTGCAAATCTACTGTTGAATATCATTCGAACAGTGTTCCTGAACACATGAAGTTTTAAAAAGGAGTATAGGTATTGAACGAAAGACTCAAAGGAAGGGAGTATTTGAGACTTTGAGAGGAAATACGGATAATTTAAGTAATAAAATGAGTTTCCCTTAACGCAACAAATTTCCGTCACTTTTCCAGAGAAAATGTGATATATCTGGAAGGCCGGCTCGATATAGAAAGATTTCATCTTACTTAAACCTAAGAAAGAGGGGTGAGAGGTGAGATGATATTCCACCCTTTCGATGTTTTCAGATGTAGCGATGCTTCGTCCTATAGCATTATTCGCGAGTTAAATATGCTTGGTGAAAATTGTCTTCGTTCTTTAGGATGCCTATAAAGGGCTTTTTGTGAACAGCTATTGGAATTGTAGGAAGTTTCCGATGAAGATATAAAGGAGCTATGTCGGAATATTCTGGAATCAGCGAAAACACCTTTTCTCCCAGCTGAAACTGCCGACGCAGTAAAGGAATTCGACCCTCCAAGGTGAGCGGTCATGTTTTCAGCTTTGGCGAATAATTATTGTCGAAAAGATTGCGGTGTATGAGAACACTTAATAATGGATCAACAATATTTGCTTCGTTTCGTTGTTTAGCCATCAAAGAGTCTTTCTCGTGAACTCGAAGCTTTCGTTTGCGTATCGCCCCATGTTGCGTAATTGTCACAAGACTACAAATTGAAATGCGATGTCGAAGGTGTGCATCAATTATAGAGAAAGTTATTCGCCGATTTTTCAGTTGTCGTGGATTTGATTCCGATGTTGAAAGTGAGGCGAGTGTGATGAGTATTGTGGCACAACAACCGCCTATACATGCGCCTGCAGTTCGTGGTAGGAAAAGGGGGCGGCCACGCAAGGTAATGCTTGTTTCTTCTATATTTCGGGCTAACCACCGCTTTCCTTTCTCTTCGCGTCGTGTATCTTTTCCTTGATTTCAATTTAGTGCATTAACCGTCTCCTTATTAGAAAGCAGTTAGCAGAAAATAACGCTGATCTGTCGATTCACGTCAACGGGATTCTGGAGGAGTTGTTCACGATGTTGCTATTCGTTTTCATTGCACTTATTTTCATGCAGGTGCAATCCTTTGATGCGTGGAACCTTGGCTATCTATTTCACCTTCGTTTTAGTCTCTTAGAGCTTATAGTTTCCCTGTAATGGCAAATTTTCTCAAGAACTTCTAGCATATCAGCACTTGGTTCGACATATCAGCAATATTCTTTCAACAGATTTTTTGAGGTAGATATTTAGTAAGGCAGACTCAGTTGTTTACGACGGTGAAAAGTGATTATGAGATCTGCCTGATCATAGACCACATCAGGTAGAAGCTTCTGCCTCAAGCGCCGAAGAATCGTGCAAGCTTCATCTGCTCGGTGTTGAGTTCATCTAATGACTATCACTATCGAAAATCACTGCAAATATTGCTGGATTGTGAAGATTTCGTTAGTTAAATTGTATTGTGTGATGGCAGTGTTGGTTTTCCCTTTGCGCGTCTTGAAGGACATAAGTGCATTCATCTCTCAAACACCACTCCTTGAGGCATTTTTATAAAGCATTATTTTTGTTATCGTTGTATCTTTCTTTAGCTACCAGGATTGATATGCTAGTGGGTGGGGTTTCAGACGGATCTAGATTGTGGACGAAGTGGAACACCAATTATGCGATCGACAGATGCAATAACTGCTCGTGAGGCGGAAAAGGTAAATTTTTGCATTTGTTTGCATTTTTTCTTTGAATCTTGGTGGATAATTTTCTTTGGCAATTATTTTGAGGCAAACTTTTTGGTGTAACTTAAAATCGGTGGAAAAGATTTGGCGGCAGTGATTCATTCTTCTGGATAACTTGATGTCATGGAATCATTTTTGCAGAGGCAGTGCGTTAGATGAGTGCATTCTGAGTGTGAGGCGTGTTTCCTTNATGTGTTTCCTTTTTGAGGCTGTTTTCATGAAGAGTTATGAAATCGATGAGATTGTGCTTTTATTATTTTAGCAGACAAAATGCTTATTCCTGTGGGTATGTTATAGGGCGAATTGTTGAAAAACCCCGATTTTTAATACTCGAAAGCATGATATAGTATATATTTGTCAGTGATAGGTTTGTGTTTAAGTGGAATGCCGATCGTGTGAATGCATCGACCCGTTTTATTCTCGGTTCAAAAGTTTCGCGTCTCTTGGCTACCGCACAACGAGGAAGTCTTTATGCGAAATATCCGCGCATGTTCCGTGTAAGTGTTTTTGTTCCGTTTAGTGCAATATATGGACGCATTTTGTAGAAGTAATTGCAATTTATGCGCAAATTGCAATTAAGTGCAAGCCTTGAGATGCCTAAAGATCGATTTAACAAATATGCGTATATATGCGAAGACTATGTAACAAATATCAAATATGCGAAGAGATCATTTAAGTTTTAGTCAGCTTGACCGATCGTCCAGAGTTTTCTCAAAAGATTCGTTCTGCGATCCGAGCGTGGCAAGCCGAACGGTGTACTGTGCTGTAATTTTTCTTCTTTATTTGGTTTTTTTTTTTTTTTGCTGAAAGAAAAAATATTCCTCAAAGTAGTAAGTTCGAAAAGTGGGCCATAATGTAAGTCAAATTGGCTATAAAGGTTAATAATTTTACGGGTACTCTGAAATGGATATGGCTGTTCAGAGTTGATGGGTTAATTTCACTTCTGATATAGGATGTCACAAATAACCGACGATGCTTCACAACTATACGATTAGAAGTGACTATCGACCGTAGAGTTGTGGATATTCGTTTTTTTTTTTTTCAGAAACGATGGGAACTTTCCGGAAATTATGAATTCATGTCATCGCTCTTCGTATCTTATGTATGATATGTTTATTTCGAGTAGCGTATGGTTTATTGCTGTTTTTAGTACGTTGGTGATGAGGATGATCGTGTATGGCTTATCGAGAATCGATTGACAACGCGTCTGTCCGGGAAAATATTTATTATGATGCTGGAGGATGTTATCGAGATTGCGGCATCTGAAAATTACACGTACGCCTATCTCTTTTCATTGTTTTTATTGAATCTTTTGCAATTTTTTGGATCATTTACAGGTTTTTTTGTGGATCATTTGCGGTACTCCCATGTTTGAACCCTTCTCCCCCCCCCCCCTCCTCCTCCTCCCCTCTATACGCACCTTATCCTCAAACCCTCTTTAGTGATATTATGTCGAGTATATTGTGGAAATTATTTCCAGAATATTAGAAGTAGCGGATCACGCTCCACCTTTCTTCTTATGGCAAGTTTAAGATCGTTGAATCGGTTTGCGATTTGTCCCGACTTGAATATAAAAAGTGAAGTTTATATTTGCGGCCATTGATAACCAGAATTCGTCAGAACATTGCTTTTTACCATTGATCGCTAGGCAAAAACATTTTTTTCTTTGCGATACCGTTTGATGTGTTCAAGCATTTTAAGCCCAGGGTTTATAAATGAGAGGATACGGTGTTGCGATGCTTATTGATTTATCAAAATATTTTATCATTTCTATAGATCAATCCGCTTTCAAAGACGCTGTTAGATTTTGTGAGTATGCGCATTATCGATCGGATTTTATGAAAACTGGGAAGACGAAGGTTTTGTCGCCATTTCATTCTTTGACGAATAATGTTTAAGAAGTGAGGATTTTCGAGAGGACATGCAATAATATTGACATGAGCACCTTTATTAGGTTATTAAAGGTGCAACATTTCTAAAGGTAAATGATGACTTTCGATGCTGAACACCTGATCGTCTATGTGAGATGTAATTGTTGTTAGCTATATATTGGTATTTCTGCTTATAATGATAGCGAAAACCCAAACAATGTTTGCTGACCTATAAAAAATGCTCGACAATTCCTCATAAAATACCACCACAAGTAACGATATTTGTTGAATGGTTCGAGAAGAGAACTATTCCAACCTCTCATCTCAACATTTCATTCCTCTACAGATTCATTGTTTTAGTGGCTGCATGATAGGGCTGCAATCTTGAGATGAATATGAGCGCGGTCTTCAATTTTTCTTTACTTCAGATGCGCTTATCTAGTGGCGCTGCCATCCGACTTCGTTGTAGCAGTATTAGGTTATATGGGATCTAAACTTATTACGGAAACGAAAATAAAACCACATAATTTCCACCATATGAATGGCATCTAAGTAAGATAAGCGGAGGAGAGTGGGGCTATGATGCAGTGTTTGCCTCTTATGACGGATAGAGTACGTCAAAAAGTAGAAACTCGAAATAGAACGATGACTTCCACAGTAGATGGTAGAATAACACTTGATAAGAATAACAACACCAAGATATTCCATCACCATAAAGGGTTGTTTTCTTCTCAAATTGTCTTCATAGATGTCTGAGAATAACCAGTCAAAATGTCGGGGAAACATCCGAAAGTGGACGGGAGATAAAATCTATTGAATTGTCACCGTCGTCATCGTTCCTTTATGGGGGAAGTAATTGAGGAAAATTGCTCCTCAGTTCTGCCTAAGTAATGATAACAAATTTTATTCAACTTTATTTTTTTCAGCGGCAGTATAACAGAGTTCGAGCGCGTATCGTTTTGTGTTCCGGCTTCATTGATCGCTAAGATGAAAGTTCGTATGGGCGAAGTATATGAGCAGTTGAAACATAGAGTGGTCGACAATTCACCATTCCCACATTACTGAGTGGCATTTCGTTGAGATGCCGCCCCCCCCCCCCCCCGTGATTATTTCGGTGATCTGTTGCGTTCTTGTCGCGATGTGCTCTCCTTTATCAACTCCGCTCTCCCGTTTCCAGTATGGATCCATATTTATGAGAAAGAAACAGAAATATGTAATAATAGTACTGAAATTGTGAAACTACATTTAGATACTCGTTTAGTTATATTTTAGAGGTGTATTGAGGTAGTTCTTCAACTTTGAAGAGTGATGAAGTATCGGCGTCGGAGCTAGTTTTTGAACGCTGAAGTATAATAGAGTTCCGGAGTCGGAGCTTTCTTTCTTTTTTTTTTACTCTATCTGATCAGTGCAGGAAATGTTATTATTGAATTACACTCATTGTGAATACTGTCTTTCGATAATTTCTGACTATTATTGTCTTTCATTTTTCGAATATTTTGTGGATATTTTTTTGTCGCTTTTGATAGAAATTTTATTGATTGTGATTGATTATTTGAGTCGATTTAGGTGATCGATCGATTATCGATATTGATGAATATTTTTGTGGAAATTGTAAAATAGTTTAAATGTTATTTCGGTGAATTTGATTTGTAAATTAATATTTTTAGAGAATATTTTGGCTATTTTGTTCAGTTTTTATGGGATATTTTGAATGTTATTTCCGTTTTTTTTTGGGATGGAAAGTCATTTATTCTCTCTCATTTATTTCCGTATAGTATTATATGATGGCATATTGATGACTTTTAGTAGGACCGCTAGAGGTTTTCGAAGAGTCCCAGTGAAATGAATGATATGGGACGATAGTCGGTTGATGATTGAAACCGGAGAGGGAATTAGCGTTTTGCATTTTGGCTGTAGGACATTTGCGCCTTTGCAAAATTTTCTTTACGTTCTATGGAACTACTAAGTCGTAGATGCATTGTATTTGCCGTCAACATCTTTCGGCCCTAAACGACGTTTTTATGTGGAATTGATGAGGGATAGTCTACAATTGCAGATAAATGTGATCGTTATCGATTGTGCTACTATTTCGGTGGTACATCGAAGGTATCGGAGAGATATTAATAGAGTTCAGCTGAATTTTTATTCATGAAATGGATAGAGATATTTTAAGTAAACGTTGCTGCACAAAATGAAATTCTTTGTGGGGACAACCACCACACTTTGCGTTAGCGAATCCGCTTCCCGGTGGGCTCCCAGTTAGCGGTTCCGCTTTCCGATGACTCCCAGTTAGCGATTCCGTTTTCCGGTGACCCCTAGTTAGCGATTCCGCTTTTCGGTGACTCCTCATTAGCGGTTCCTCTTTCCGGTGGTTCCCTTGCAATGGGCGTGCGCTTTGTGGCCAACTGATGAAATATTGAAGTCGTATATATGTATACGATCGAATGCCAACTTTTACTTGAAACTGTTGCATAGTCATTTGTTGTATATCGTCGCTGTGGTGTGAGAAAAAAAGGAACTTTATAAGAGTGCAGAAGTGGAGGAAATAAGATGGAAAGTGAGGTCATAGATGAAGATAGAGGGGCATATAGAAAAGGTCATAAGTATAATAGCTCGGTTACAGGTGGGGATAACACAAACTCTTCGAGAGCGTGGAGGACAGATTGTTTCCACTCCGACCACCTGAGCTTCGTTTTATACACGGATCAGAATATCTTGCTACAAAAATGCCGAAAAAACTGGCCTCCTCGACTTCCTCGGTAGGTGATGAAGGGAAGGGGAGGGTGGGACTTCGCACTAGAAGAGGCCCAAACATTTAAAGGGACGAAGAAGAGTGGAACTTCGATTGAAACGCTGTCAGGAAGTTTCAAAGGTGAAAAACATCAGACGTTGGACACCTCATGAAAACCGATGCAGAAGTAAACACATACTCATGGTGAAGGTTTTGCAGGAGGGCATCATGGTGACCTCTGTGTGTGTCCATCCACATAGTAGTGTTGGAAAACCGCAAGTAGTACAGAGGTTGCACTCATCATTTACAACTCAAATTGTACTTCCATTTTCGTCCAGTGTATCTCCTCGGGAGATAATCTGATGAAGTGAGGAGGCTGGGATCCGAAAAGAGTCAGGAAGCAATTTATTAGCGGAGTTCGGACTGCGGATTCGGCCGTTTGCGCTGATAAGTTCCCTCACACTCATACCGCTTCTCCTTCCCACCCCTTCTTGGAGAACGGTTTCCTCTTGGTGGGAAAAACTGTCCTCTGCCGAGAGGTAGAGCCTTGGAAGAACAGTTTTCTCCCAGTTGTTGCGAACAAAAATTTGTCGCCTTTGGATTTGAATAGCCAGATTATATTCGCATGAATGCTACACTTTGTACGTTCTTCATTGTTTGGATAATTAAACGGCTGGTTGTTTCCGATGAACTGAAAAGTAGAAGCGTAAGTTGTGTCAGCCTTCTTGGAGTGATTTTCGCCTTGCCAATTGCTAAGGCACACTTGATACAAATATGCAAACTGCAAGAAACCTGAGCTATCTGGTATAGCTTCTGGTAACCCTCTTGCTCTAATATCAAGATGACACAAACCAGAACAGCCACATCTAACGTCATTTACGCAGACTCAACTCATAATCCCATTCTCATGTATAAGACACTCGTCAACGGAGTCAAAAGTTCCACAAGTGTGCTTCAAAACGATCACAGTTATTAACTGATTGTATTTATTTATAGGCAACTTTGAGACAATAAACAGAAGGGAAGAAAGATAAGAAAACGGAAAACAATGAAATAAACAACAATATGAACACCGACAATTTCTATGACTGCCATGTGGGAACGATCATCACTCAACAATGTCGGGAAATTCAATAGGAATCGTTGAACATAAAGGATGCAAACGATCCATAAACAAGAGCAGCCCCATAATATTCAATATAACTCACCGAAACATTCATATGCGATGAAGGTGGAAAACGCGACAGAGTTCAACAATGAACAGAAAGCACTANTCGAAACATTCATATGAGATGAAGGTGGAAAACGCCGACAAAGTTCAACAATGAACAGAAAGCACTAAATTCGACTTTTATATGATAAAAGAGTAGCTATGATGCCCTACTAAAGTCAAAGATACGATGTGTAAACCCGTAAATATTGTCAACCCGTCGTTAATATTGGTTGAAATTCAGTAGTGAAATCAGTTGATTTTTTAGCTGCTTCACAAAGTTTCTCGACAATGGAATCGAAGTCGATCCTCATTCACTCGATTAAGCAACAAAACGATGCATTTTGCAAAAGAGGCAGTAAAATAGCGTTAGAAATTATCGACTAAACTAGCAGTGGAAGCACATTTCTCATATTTTCTTTCGTATATCATTTCTGATTATCAGAAATCAGCAAATTCTTTAATCAACTCATAATACTTTGGGGGGA
>JAARMF010003958.1:3626-16090 GCA_022844705.1 Toxascaris leonina
GAGAGAGAGAGAGAGAAGGAGGATTATAGCAGTCGCAACCTTACAAAATGGACGTTTTCCAGAAGAGTTCTTGTCAATGAAAGGTTTATAAAAGAGGAAACATGGCATTTATGCCCTATATGGCGAGTATCCTATAAAATTTGAATGATCTGATGTTACACGATTGCTATGATGGCACACTTAAAAGGATGTTTAGTTGTAATCTACGATCGCGAAGAAGAAATATAGCTGCTGTGTTACAAAAGAATAATACGTCATCTTGCTTACTAAGCTCGGAGGTCACAAGTGAGCGGAAGTTATCCGATTCGCTTACAAGTTTCATCCATTTTATAGATCAAGCAATATGGGCGGTCCTCCCCTCCCCACCCTCCCCCTCCCCAACTCTCCGCACCCACCCTTCCGCCCTCCCTCCCCAACATCTATGAGGTGGATGCATGTGGATGTATGGTTTCATTAATTTGTGCTTAATGCTGTATAAGAGATCGAGATTAATTAAATAGATGCATTGCAGTTCATAATGAGGCATTAACTCGATTGACGCTTAGCCATAACAAGATCACCTCCGTTCCAGCAAATATCGCCGACCTCGTCAACCTTCAGGTTTATATTTACAATTACTGCGAACTTCTATAGGTGGAACATTAGATTGCAGAGAACTGCTAACATCGATTATAATATTTGATAGTTATCAGCAAATTGAAATTATAGACCATTATTGAAGCAATTACGGGTTGTTCTATCTTACAAATATGTCATATTTATGCACATTCTCACTATTATCTACTAGCAGCATAGCGAAACGAGGCTGGTGATCGGAAGAGGGCTGTTAGATGAGCGCAGATTATGCCGTATCGGGGCTACCAAAGTTGTTAAAAACGTTGGGAACTGCAACGTTCAGTTGAAATGGCCGTGCCAGCAGCTGGAAGCTCAAAAATGTAGAAAGTTGAAGGGAAAAATCTTTAGCTTTGATGCTGTTACATCATCGGCCCCTCCCGTTTTGGAGATTGAAGTTCGTGATAAGTGTTTAACATGATGGGCTTTATCTTTACGGAGTGAAATATTATGCAAATAAGTGAAACACGAAAATTTAGAATCTCTATTTAATACGTACAGGTGCTATATACAGGTAACATTCATTTCCGATAGGTATCTCGCGATGATAGGTGGTTTAGCGGTTATGGTGCAGTATTGCCTGATACTTGAATGTAATTGCACTCGCTTTTTGGTTTGGTATTTTACAGGTGTATTTGGTATTTGTACAGGTGAACTGTATCTAGCATTTGGGTATTCAAAGGTTTTGGCATAGAACCACTGAAGAGTTTGGCTGAACTGTGAGAGAGTTAGTGGATTGTTGAGGGAGAAATTGGTTGCATTATTTTACTGAATTCTTTCTAGGCCATTTTGTCCGCATCTTCCCCGTCCCTCCTCCCCACCCCCCCCCCCCATCCTCTTCCACCTCCATTCCGTTCACGTCCCGGCTTCCCTTCCCTCCCCCCGCATCTTCGTTTTATTTTTTTTTTATATTTGCTTATATGGTTGAATTCGTGCAAGTCATGTGGAATTTTTATTGCATTATTAATAATTTTTCGGAAAATTAAAGGATGGCGGTAAAGATCCTCATTTTTAGATACAATCAGATGACTGCCAATTTTTTGGTCATTGGTCACAAAGGTCATTCGTGGCTTTTATTTTTGACCTCTTTGGTCAAATTGTTTTATGTGAGAGGTGTTTTTCGATCATTCCTCGATATCTGAAGAAAGTGTTCTTTGGAAACAAAATCTTTATCTAATCCGTTATCAGTTAAGGATTGATTCTTTAAGGTTGCGAGTGGTCATTTCTACGTTCTTCTTTTCTGCGAATTCAATTATATTTGCATTCCCTATTCGAGATTTTCCTTTCATACCCGGTCTTAGCTTTTTCTTTAGCTTCTTTCTAGCTTTTGTTAGCTTTAGCTAATATTTTAGCTTTTGTTAGCTTTAGCTAATATTTTAGCTTTTGTAAGCTTCAACTAATAAAGTTAAAGCTTTTTTAAAGACATTAAATTAAACGTCTAGTGCTTCATAATTTTTGCATGATATAAATATTGCAGGTGTTAACACTTTGGAATAATCAAATCGAAGAGCTTCCAACTTCAATTTCATCACTCAGCAAATTGCGTATTCTTAATGTTGGGTATGTCCTTTGCAATGCCTATTTCCTTACCTGAAAGATGTTATTTGCATGAATTATGGAATATGATACCTTACAGATGGCAGTAAAGTTGTTGGTGTTAAGTTCTAGGTGATAAGACAGGATGTTAAGTTGGTGGTAGTGATATTGCAGCTGATAAGCTTTAACCGAAAACTTCCGCTGATATCGATAGTGATATCCGGTTTTGGTATCAGTAGAAAATACTTTCGATTGGATAATTATTGCCCTCAGTTATTGAAGTATTTATTTCGTCGTTGGGCTGATCGGGTCTATTAGAAAGAAAAGGAATCAAGTATTGAGCCACGGATGGCGAATCATGTTTATGAGTTTATCCGCCGTCGATTCATTCGGGAGTGAGATGAGTGTCATTTTGAGCTTTAAAGATGTATCAGCGGAAATTACGTTGGTTTATTTGCATTTTATATGTTTCTTTTTTGGAGCATTTTTAGTTTTGTTTAAATATAAGTACTAGTAGAGGGCATTCTCATTTAATTGCCGAAGAATGTTGTGACTAATGCGTTTATTCTATCTACAATTAAATGATCAATGTTTGAATAAGGTTAAATATTCCTTGTTCTCCTCTTCCTCCCTTTCCCCCTCTCCCCCCCCCCCCCCCCTCCTTCTCCCATCAGACACCTTTTCTACTCTGCAATATATTTTCCACCATGTTTCCTTTCTCGATATCCCCCCTTTCTGATAAATTGAATCGTATTGTGTCGTTAAGTGATGCAATACAGAATTTTTCGGTAAAATTTCATCCTAATGGGGTTATATAGAAATAATTGTAAAATTTTGTATTTGATTATGAAATCTGAATAGATCAAATTCAATAAGATTGATCTTCCATTTCTTTTGAGTGAATGTTTGAATTTCAGGATGAATCGACTTAGTATCCTTCCACGTGGTTTTGGTTCATTCCAGTCGTTGGAGGTACTCGATCTTACCTATAACAATCTCTCCGAGAGAAGTCTACCTGGAAATTTCTTCTTTATAAGTATGTTGTATTACCTGTTCATAGTTTTTTGTTCATTTACAGGTAAATCCCCGTTCCCTTAAAATGCGATCTATGCGTAATGGAAGTGAGAATAATGGTGGGTTCAGTTTTCTCTCTTGCTAGGGTGTGATTCGCTTCAAAAAGGATCCACCATGGGCCTACCGGAAACTAAATTTAAGATGCCATATGTACAGTTGTTTTTCAGATCCCTTATTCAGGGATGACTTTATTATCCGATGTTTAGACGCCCGATTGAATCCTATACTGATGTTTATATATTTTTACGAGCTATTCTGCTAGTTTCTACTACCCCTGTGCTTAATCTACGAAGGTAGTAACTCCGCTCGGTTGTTTGGCGTCTGTTCATCTTAGTTTTTCAAATATAGTTATACTTTGTAATGTATAAACGATTTGATGAATTGGGAGCACACAGGTGTGCAATTAATAACGGTAACGATGAAGAAGGTAAACTCGTAATTAGCCATTCAACGGATGAGTTGAATTTCAGCAACGTTACGTGCACTTTATCTTGGCGACAATGATTTCGAGTACTTGCCATCCGATGTGGAGAATCTTTCAAGTCTTCAGATTCTTGTGCTAAGAGAGAACGATCTACTCGCACTTCCTAAAGAAGTCGCGAAACTTTATCGACTGAAGGAACTTCATATACAGGTTGCTTCTTGAGCATTCTTTGAAATCGAGGTAGAGTTGTAGTCTTTAGCGATGAGAAGCAGTCAACGATGAGAGGCAATCGATTCCGCCGTTTCGTTCTCTGAATAGATCTAAAGACTACATCCTATATGAGCGAATAGTCACTATAGATAAAGAGATGCATTTAGGTAGATTTATCCACGTAGTTGTAGCCGACCACTATGGATCAAGCCCTGAGGGCACTGTCTTCAACATTTAGTGCTAAAGATATCGTCTAGTTTTATTAAGGTCATAATTGTTGCCGTTTTCTGACTGTCGTAATTTGAAGAAATATCTCTCAGTGATTTAATTATATTAGTGCTTCTTTAAGAGTCATTATTAAACTCGGCTATTTTTTTAGTGCTTTAAAAATTTTTAGGCGCATGCCTATTTTGCTTTTTAAATTACGCAAGGTATGTCATTTACCTGTTGGCGATTCACAGGTATATTGAAAAGATATGTGTTTTAAGGGGAATCGTTTAATGGTACTTCCACCTGAAATTGCATCGTTGGATTTGGTGGGACCGAAGCAAGTATTCCGACTTGAGAATAATCCTTGGGTGCAGCCGATCGCCGAACATCTGCGCAATGGTTAGCGAAGATTTAGTTCAACTAAATTATTTTTGTTTAATTGTGATGATAAGTTATCGCTTCTACTCCTTGCATGGATGAAAATCAAGGGATCAAATAAATGAGGGCATCTCCGATCACGGTCGTTGAGACAAGGTGCGCACTTTCGATCCCCCTCCCACCCCCCCCCCTCCACTAACACTTTAGATTAGTAGGGACTACCCGGGCTGAGTTTTTTCTATCATCCCTTCCCTCAACTTTTAAGCTTATCTGTCAGATTAGCGTAGTGGCCACTTTTTTTTCACCCAGAAAAGTTATCCAACTCTCTCTTGATATTTTTTTTTTTTTAAAGTGGGGCAAGAATGATCTCTGCGACTCTCATAATCGCGATATTTACCTGTCTACCACCGTCGTCCAAAGTCATTTTCATTAATGATCGCAGGTTGATCTTGAAGATTCACAGTAGCGGTTTATCCAGTAAACCATTCGATTTAATGCCTCAAATACCTGAGAGTATCTCCACACCTGAGTAGTTGATGTTATAGTAGCCAAGATCAGCATCTGAACGCTTATAGGTGTACATCTTTGTGGGGACAATAGTGTGCGGTATTATTAGGAAGTGCTATTCGGAAATTGATATGGGCGACTACTTTTTGGAAATTGTCATCCTCCTCAACGAATTCCCAACCAAAAAAGGGAAATAATAGAACTCGCATTTTTTTTAACGGAGGTTATTCAGCAAGATTTACAGAGTATTTATTTTGCCCTATTTTCAGGTGCATCCCATTTTAAACTATAGTAAGAAGAGGTTATTTCGGTATTTAGTTTATTTGCAGGGGCAGGTTATTTTCAGGGTGGGGTGAATGCTGTTGAAGAGGATATTACAGCAAATTTCAAACGGAACTTGATTTCATGATATAGCCTCAGGGTGTTCAATATTTCATTTTGGTATCCGAGATGGTGAATCGTATATCAGCTGTGTAATAGCCGATTGAGTCTAGTTTGTTGAGTGTTATTTTCTCTCTCAATGATTTGCAGGACCATTGGCGTTGATGGATTACCTTCGATCTGACTCCTACAAATATCTTTATGGACGACAAGAGTCGGGCACCACTCCAGTGCCACCTAAATCGAAAAATAAAGATAAGAAGATCAGCAGACAACAAAATAAACAAGGCTGTTAGGTAGCCGGGGCTGAGCCGGCCATCTTCCCAAATTTTTTATCGAGTCGATCAAAAGTGTTCCTCTCACCCTATTCGGTCGGCTCAGCCCTGCAATTATGCTTTTTAATGATTTAATTATGGCGTTGAGTAAATTCCTGTGGATGATCAAATTCTCGTCGACAAGTAAGTATGTCTATGAGGGAGGGTTAAACGACGTCAAATGACGTCACTAGGTGGGTTAATATTTTGTGCTCTAGGACTATCTACCTGCTAATAACAGGTGATATTCAACGTCATAAGCCAGTCTTTTTTTAAGTATTTACTATCATGTAATTGGTTTGTTCATAGTGCATTTAGTTTTGTTGCAGCTGAGACGATTGCGATGTTTTATTGATGTTTTTATTATTACTTTTACAATTTTGACTTAAGTCCGTTGATTCTGTATGCTTAGTTGTCATAAGTTCTGTAAAAACCGAATTAAAAAATATTGATGTAAAAATTTAGCGAGTAACTGCAAGTAAGAGCAATATTTTTGCAATTGTTGCAATTGAAGTCTTTTTTTTTTTTTTTGCAATCTTATAGCTCCTAATATTCGCATTTGGAAATTTATAGGGTGGTCAGATTTAATTCGATTTCGGCTTTTAACGGATCATTTCCGTCGGATTTAATTCGGTTTCGGCTTTTAACGAATCATTTCCGTTATCTTGCAATTATCATTCATTTTATAGTGGTTTTTTTTTTTCTTCGCGTTTATATTGAAGTCTCTAAACTTTGCAATCGTAATGTTTAAATAAGTATCCGAATAAGTTTCCTGCATATTAACGTCTTTCATATTTTCTTTTTTTTTCTTGTTTCTGTAATAATTCATCAATAATGTACGTAGTGACTCGTTGATATAGCACAGTTTGTTGAGGAAGACGAAATTTGGTATAGGAAGTTTGAGGGGGGGGGGGGGGGGNGGGGGGGGGGGTAATAATGCTGCATTATGGTGCTTGATACTTGAACGAATCAAGACGTTGAGTGATAAGCTGATAAAGTGATAAGCTGACAGGTTCTCTATTTTTTTGAAAATTCTTTTCGAACGATATTTCCGCTATTCGAATATTACTGCGCTATAATTCGATATATTGGAGTGCCACTTTTTATGTTGAATAGTTATCGTTTATAACCTCGTTGCCTATAAATCAATTGCACAATATAATTGTTCTATTTCTGCTCGTGAAGTGGTGCTCATTCTTTATCAGGTTTTTTATACCACATCTCACTCCTCGACCTCTACCTGTCCCTCCCATCCTCCTCCTTTGCTTCCCCCCCCCCCCCCCCCCCCCCCCCCCCCCCCCCCCCCCCCCCCCCNCGCAACCTCCTCTTCCTTTGCCTAGGTAAAGTGAAATTCGTTCATTTTTGCAATCATCTAATTCATCTGATGGGGTAATGGCGCCATACTATTTCTCTTCCATTAGGGGTGTGAGAATCGTTCGGGAGAATGTCATGGTTTTCGGCATCCCGTTTCTTTTTTCTTTTTTTTGCATTACAGGTAATATGCCTTTGTCAAGTACAACTGCCAGATCCACCATAATGATTCAACCATTTTATTGTTTATGTCGTAGGGATAAACGAAAGCTTTCTGGTTTTTGTCGGGTGCGGTGCATCTCCCATTTTTTTGATTTTTAGTAGTTTTAGATGTGGTTTTAACTGTCCATCCGATATTGTGCATTTTTTTTTCTCATTCTAGGCAATTCTAGGCAAATATGGGAAGAACTCGACGCAGTGGGGACACTTGTGTCATCATGGTTTATCCTTAATTGTAATATCGGAAAGGAAGAAGCGATAGGTGAGAATCGATGGGTTTTGTGTTTCGAATATGGGAAGCTAAGAAATTTTTGAAATTTTGAATTTTCAGGTCCTACTCTTCATCTTCATCTACACATTAGCTTTGTTGCCCGACTGGGACGTAATGAAAGCATCGCAGCTCAGCATCACAAATATCAACCTCACTATATCGGACAAATGCGCCACACTTTCAAACCTTGCGGGATAGGTCTTCCAAAATTGTGTGAAAATAAAGCTATAGCGCGCAACGTTTTAGATGGTCTCAAATTTTGAGATTTCTTTTGAGAAGAAGGGTCTATTAATAGTACTATAAAGATCATTGAGCAGATAGGAGTCCTTGTTTTCTCGAAAGTTTAGCAACAGTTTCAAAGGGGAAACAATCCAATACGGATGTCTATTTCTCTGGATCGGTGAAGTCTTTATGAGTCAACTTTATTAATCTCCATATCATCATGGTTGTATTTGGTAGACGAACTCTCTCAGGTCAAAAATTCCATTGTTTATAAGAACTCCACTTTTAGATTTGATAAGAGAGGGGATGTCGTGTTAAAGATAATGACTAAATAAATATAAAAAGACAATGGCGAAAACTTGTGATTGATGGCTTGAAAAGTGTTTTGAAAATGATTATTCAGCGAATCAATTTCTTGAATTCGATTTTGTGATATTCGTCTCATAAGTTGACACTTTTCGAGATGTAAATAATCTCTCAGCAATATCTCAAAAATTGTGCAAATAAAGGCAATATTAAAATAACACAAAATATGCAAAATTATGGAAATTGCAACGATAATTTTTATTCGAAATAATAATAAATAAATAAACAATAAAGAGAATATTAAAGATACACGAAATACGCAAAATTATGCAAATTGCAACGATAAATTTTATTTGAAATAATAATAAATTTAAAAAAACAACAACAGTTTTTTCCATCATTACGATGATTTTATGTTCCATAAATATTTTCAAAGTTCTTCCACCTTATTGATTCATCATTTATCTATTAGCCATTTGTACTAATCTAAGTCGATGAAATAGCAAATATATATTCTAAATAATTGATGTTACGAGAGGCAAATAATTGAGAACGATTTTCGATTATAAAAAACGATCGAGAGTTTTGTTTTTTGAGAATTTATTATCGATTTTCTATGTTGTGGATCAACGATATCGTAGAAAATATTCGATCATCAATGAACATATGAATGCTTTCGCTAGAGAGAAAAATTGCTGAAATTGCGAGGAATAGGGGTTATGTTAAAGATAACACGGTATTTGAATATGAGATACCCCCACTCCTCCCCTCTCTTCTTCATCCCTTCCACCCCCCTCCCCCCTCTTCGGCCTCTCCGAGCAAAAAAACTCTGGTCTAGACGTAATCGAAGTAATTTTTCGATTTCATTAGACATGTAAGCAATGAGGATTTTGGATGAAATTGGCAATGGAGTCGATAATTGTGCATTCATTGAATGTCATTGCCATAAATGTTAGTGTCCACTTGAGAGGCTTTTTCATTTTCTAACATCCATTCGCTTCTCGTATGCATTACGCATTTTGTGATGAGGACGTTGAATGCCGCCGATCGATTTTTGTTGCAACATTTCTTCATTAATACTCTTCAATTAGAATTTATCCATAGTGACACTTTTATATGGTTGCTGTGAAGTGTGCTACTACCTGCTTAAGCATAATGCAATAAATACACCTGCCTCTTACCTGACGAAAACATCATCTACCTGGCCACCTGCTTTTTACCTGGCAAAAACATCATCTACCTGGCTTGAGTTTAGATCTTCTATTGTTGCTAAGTGCGGCCATTGCAATGGGCTATGCGTGGATTAGTGTCTTAGACAACACAATCCACCCTCTATTAATTTTACTTCTCATCATGATGAAGTTGACACGAGCATCTTCAATTTCAATCATCCCTTCCTCTTACCTCCTCCCCCTTTGCATTCTCTCACTTTTAGCTCCTTCCACATATGAAATTGATATGCACGGATGAGAAGCGATCCACGAACCGGTGTATCGTAGCAGTATCATTATGGATTTTGTGCAACTTTGGCAAATTTTTTAAGGACCTATCTGTATGGAGACACTTTATTTTAATAACTTGATTTGTAGAACAAATATTACACCTATATTCACCACACCTGGAAGCTGCTACGACTTCACCTTATACTCTTCAAAAATTATATCTCCATCTTGAACTGTCGACCACTCGACATCCGTCTTGTGCGTATTGCATATTACAGTTATACTGTTTTTTAATGAGTAGACTCCACTCTGTAGGTGTGGTCTTAATCATTTCAAGTCTAGTCAAGTCTTCGACGATTTCTAATATAAGTATCGAAGTTGATTTCGAGCAATTGGATGTTGCGGTTAAATGGGTTGGAACGTTGAATGTTGCGAATCTTTTTGAGCCCCAGCTTGACCCCACCCCCTTGACCCGGAATATGTGAATTTATTCGATGTTTACCAATGATTTATGACCTTTGGATCGAAAATTCGGCTTCGTCGTGGAAAATTTCGGTTTGTGCTTGACGCCATCATAGAATTGTCAAGCTTTCAACTTCACATCGTCGCTCCTCTAGTCTTTCATCATCTGTAACACTGATGAGGCCGAAATATGGCGGCGACTGACTTAGCTCCCAAAAGCTGTATTTTATAATTGCAGGTCAAGCAAGTTCGCGTACTTTATAGTTGGAGGTCGGGCAAGTTCGGGTANAGGTCGGGCAAGTTCGGGTACTTTATGATTATAGGTCGGGCAAGTTCGGGTACTTTATGATTATAGGTCGGGCAAGTTCGGGTACTTTATGATTATAGGTCGGGCAAGTTCGGGTACTTTATGATTATAGGTCGGGCAAGTTCGGGTACTTTATAGCTGCAAATCGAGCGAGTTCAACTCTCCCCGATTGAGACTGAAAATTTGAATTGTTCCATCAATTTATAGACAATTTTTAGATTGAATAGAACTCTAATGGAGTAGTTTTTTCTTTTTCGCTTTTCCTCTTTCATTTCTGATGAAGGCTCTCTCAATTTTTGTATAAACATTGTTTTGCAAATTAAACTGAAATAAATGTTGTTATTTTTTGCATTTTCTTATTGCATAATAGCCGGAATGTGTACAATGTATTGCAATGTTGCAATTGCATAACAGTTTATTGCATTAATAAATAAATAAATAAATAAAAGATGAAAACACAGCCCAATTTTAATGTCATTGAAATCTATGCAATGAATATTCTATCTAATAGTATTTGCAATGAATTTCATTCTCTTCAAGAAATTTTCTTCAGCAGCTAAATGCTATTCAATTTCCGATTCAAATTTAAAACTTTTTCGAGAATTCCATTCTCGAGGGGAAATTACTTTTTGTTTCTAAATATCCTATCATCTTTATGGCATATTTAGCTAAAAGGATCTCGAAAACAATAAAGAGGATAGACAATGGTAACTATCCTTCTCTTTTCTGAAATCAAAGAAATGTAAAATGGATTGTAGCATCAAAAATTATTGGATGATGAAGGATGATGAAACAATAGCAAAGGAAAAAATTTTAGAATAATATGACACTTCGTTGAGTTGTTTGCATCTTTCTTACATCTCGTGGAGGATTTTCGTAGATGATTTTTGGTTTATTTTCATCTCATCATCGAATTATTATTATTATTATTATTATTATTATTATTATTATTATTATTATTATTATTATTATTATTATTATTATTATTTGATATTTTTGCCATCCACTTCAACTTAACTTGTTTTACATTAAAGTAGTCAAGAGCTTATTGATGCCTGCATATACAATACCCTTTCCCTTGACGAATGAAACTCTCATCGGCACAAATATCGATGATCCGCCAAAAGAGTCCGTTTGAGAAGTGAATGACGTCGCCATTTTATACGTATGGCGAAATGGGCATTTTCGAATGCGATGTGGACAAAAAAGAGCGAAAAAAAAAGGAGCGAAATGCGAGATTAGGTTTGTATAAACGATGCTTCTTGTTTGCTTTTCATTAGAATTATAGAGGACATTCGCCATTTTTCATGACGCCAACGCAAAAATTCATTCAACTAACAATACTCTTCAATACTTACATAGTTTAACGGCATTCATCGCATTAGAATGCTTCACTGCTGACTACCTAAACGAAGATTGAGAAAACGGTTGTAAGGAGTCGAAAATGGAGAGGCAAAAGTGGAGAAGGAATTGGAAGAGAGGAGAGAAGGGGGATGGGGAGGGGAAGGGGAAGGAAGAGAGAGAGGGAAGTGAAAGAGGGAGGATGCGGTACTTCATTCTCCAAATACGTTAGAAGACAATAAAAGGCTCCCATCATTGCCTTAGTGTCCCATAATAAGACAACAGTGTAAAACGACTTCTGGATTGTGCAGCCAAATGACCCTCTAAGTAATATCTCATCACACAACACGAATCTTTCTTGAGAAGACTTTATGCCAGATTGCATCTATCACTTCAAACTTTTATAATCTCCATAATTTTCCATTGAAGAAGTGAGAGAGATAGGGACAATCACCCTGAAAAGATTCGCATAGTTTCCCCTCCCCACTCTTCCTTTCTCCCCCCCCCCCCTCCCCTGCCTCCCTCCCTCCTCTCCTCCTCCCTCCCCAAAAAAAGTTTTTATTGGAATAGTAAGTGTATATAAGCCAGTATACACTCAGCTGTTTCTTATTAATAAAGAATTGATTTTCATATTGTAGCTAACCTCATGACTACTGTAGAATACTGTAAAGTACCGTATAACCATCTTTTGGACAATAAAAAAAATATGATGTTAAAAAAACACAAAAAAAGCGTTTTGTTGGGATTAATTGGAATGATGGCGTTAAGAATGGACAAGACATTCATTTCATCGTCGTCTTATTTCGGTAACTCTCCATTTTTTTCTCGAAAAAATAAAAAAAATTCCACCGCTAATGCTCAATAAAATCACCTTTTGGGAAATGTTATGCCATAACGTTTATTCGAATATACCTCAACAGGTGCAATGATTAAAGAC
>JAARMF010003959.1:0-17234 GCA_022844705.1 Toxascaris leonina
CGCGACGAACACAAAAGCACAAAAGCACAAGTAATTATAAGATGCCGGCAGAATCATCAAATAAAAGCCCGTCAGTTTACTATGCAATCGAGAATCTCCAGAACAATCATGTGATCAACTAGAACAGATACGCGAATGGAAAGGATTGGTGAGTCGGCATGACACAAGCTATTGCCTTCCACTCGCCTGATCAGTCAACTTCGCAACTTAGCAGCGAACACTGAAATGTGCTAAATGATGCATTCTCCTTTAAGTGACCTGGATACCCGCAGAAATCTAAGAAAAATTCGCTTTCGTCACCCAGCTAGAGTGAAAGTTCCAAGCTGACTGGATTCGAGATGCAAACCGTTTGCAAATTTAAAAGTCTCTATAACTCTTCGAGGTTGATGGATCAATGCGAAGATGCTATTGATCATTTTACATTCTGCAGCGCACTCACCAAATTTCGCCAATTCAGCTTCGATGGTCCCGAAGCTAAGTGTTTTGCTCAGACAGACAAACGTAGTCATACAGACACTGCGTCACCATAGCGCACTTTCGCAACGCCAATTTGCAAATGCGCATAACGACAACGAAACAGATTTTGTCCGCATCCTGCCCCCTCCACATGCCACTCGAAATGGTTCTGCACTGAATATTCTGCATGGTATTGCTCCTATTCAACAAGACTCTCTTTCTTAAAATCATCTCACCGATCACCGATGGAGAAGCCACTATAGCTCTACTGTCATTCACACTTGAAAGTGACGTAGTCAACAAAATCCCCCAAATTTTATAGCTTTGCTCCTTGGATGCAGAAATCGACAGCAGCACCCGTGAATGCGGCGCAGCGCGGAAACTGCGACGGAAGAATGTAATAATTCAAGTCACTATTCTGGATGCCAATTCTGAGTACGCGGATGAATGCAGTGGACCGATCTAACAATAAAGCCTGAATAAGAAATCAAATCTGCTCCATTTAACATATGACGAGAACAGTCCAGAAATGTGCGCTATTTATCTGAGAAAAACGTGCTTGATGAGTTAAAAACATTGAGCATTTACTGCGAGGAAGAAAACTCCGCAAAAAAATTGAATATTTCAAACCATATAGGCAGTAAAGAGGAAAGAGCGAGAGAGATGAAAGAGGTGGGACAACGTTACACACCTATTTTCTGGTCTGAGCTTCATCACCAAGAAACATATCTGAAGTTCTAATGAATTTTGTCAAGTGTTCTATCTTTTCTTTTGCTGACAGAATGCAGCATATTTTATTCACCAATAAAAGAACCTTCTCAAAAATTCATCAGGATTTTTTCACCACCCTCATTGGATTATTGAAACTATAAACACTCCTCTCCTATCAAACAACACCGGTGAGCATACTGGCGAAAGCAACTGAAAATGATGTGATGCAAAGATTGCAAAAGTGAATATGAAAACCGACAATGGCAACAGCAGTTTACTGCATTGCGACCGGTTCGATAACAAAACTCACGACGTCTATCGAGAAAACGACGGAACAATTGGCGACTACGAAACTTCAGCAATGCATTCGTCAGTCGCGTTTTTACAGCAATACTCATTCCTGTTCTCCCGTTTAAAATTATGCTTCAGTTGATAAAAAAAAAAACCTGCATGAAGTTCAGCACACGAACAGGCTGCAAGCCAAGTCTATAAGGAGGACCAATGACGAGGAAGGCGCCCGCCACTTCTTTGTCTAGACAGCATGTAGAAAACGAGAATGCAATGAAAGAGAGAAAAAATTTGCAAAGTATTGCAGAATCGCCATCAACCGACAAGTTTTCCCTTTTATAGGAAAAGCACCGTTCAGCATCTGTGCTCTGAGTAAAAAGTGGTAACTCATGCACACACAAAATTTCTTAATTCTCTGTGTAGCTAGAATGAACTCAAACGAAGCTATCAGGAATGACATGTTCTCAGAAATTTGAAGAAATTTATATTAGGAGCGAAAAGGGAAAAAGTAGGCTAAGAAAAGGGCATTTTCGAGGCTGCAGCACGTGGCTTCAAGGAGATCGTTTATAAAAATAACGGTCCATCTAAAGACAGATTTTGCAAGCGCATTTTGCCTCGTAGAAACACTACCAAGCCTCTGTCTTCTACTTTATCTCACTTTAGAGCTCCAATATTTCGCTTCCATCGCCACTCAAAATATAGATACTCAGATTTATTCTAAGCCTAGGTTCCATAGTCACACCGCTACCCTCCCCCACCCTCATCGCCTGGACTTCTCAAGTTTTTCGCCTTACTGAAGACCCAGGCTAAAATCCCTGCAGCGGCAAGAAGTTGTTGCGGTAACAGAAGCTGTAGACAACAAGATCAGTTTCTCACTACGTACTTTACTCATCAGTCACCCATTCAAGAAAATTTGTATCCGTACCTCAGCCTTTCGCACTGCTACTCAAGCGTAAGCCGTCAACCCTTATATCTCGAGATCTATCAGAGACTATCGAAATGTTTTTAACAACAGCTTTTGTAGCAGTACTTCATAAGTTTGGCTTACTGCCAATGCGCGTATATTTAAACGGTATAGTGGACGCAATAAAATAAACGCTCAAAGCTTCTCACCTGCTACAGGTAAGAGTTGGACTTCAAGAATATTCTACTCAAAATATTCGAATCAAGAACGCTGCAGAACACTTCAACATTTCATGTCTGCAGTGCTGTATATCTAAATACTCTGCCCTACAACGTCGGTCAAAGGGTTAGCAAATCAAAGATGGGCCTCAGCGCCACTTTTATTCGCACTGCACAACGTTTTGAGGTAATGGGTGCAGCACTTTGCAGTTTGCGAAATTGTGTGACAATGACTCAGAAAGATGTTATGTGACATTAGCACACTTTGCAATGAAATTCTCTATGTCGCTTTCCATAAACGAGTAAATATATACGAAAAAGACACTCATAAACGAATAAAATTTCGTAAAGGTAATATTAACAGACAAGAGAGTAGTGCATATCACGACGCTCGATGTTTTCTGATGAAAGCCAGTCGAGAGATGGGGACACCCGCACAGGCCGTTGGGGAGTGATATCGAGAGTGCGCAGAGCAGCTGTTGTTAGCAAGCGATACCTATTTCACTAGCGCCGAACGCGAACGCAAACTGAGATACGTTGAGGACGTCGTATGAAACTGGATTCGATTACCCCTCATGGTTGCCTCACTTAGGAAATGAGTCCTCCCTCCTCCCTAAAAAGCACGGCAATTAGTGGCTGACTCCTATCCGACTTCATACATAAGTGGACACCCTTCTCGCAACCTAGGTTAACAGTTCATTCAATGTTTTCAAACAGCAAAAAATGAAAAATGTGATCAACGTGGCATTTATCAGAACCATGACGAGAAATGAGATTTGTGCAGCAGTGAGGTGCAGAGAGGGATGAGATGGGTCAGAAGTTGTTATTCGTGGAGTATTTTACAAGTCGTTACTTACAAAAATGAGTAGTTGGTGTCAGCGAACGTGATGCAAAAAAATTCGTAGTGACCTGCATTGAAAATTATTGTTCGTGAATTTTCGGAAGCCTTTCTCGTCAATCCTACATTCGAAATTATTCGTCAGAATCATATCAAAAGCGTTGGTTGGTAACCATACCACTCGAATATGCTTCTCTTAAAATGCACAAACGCGCACTTTGGCTTTCCCAAAAGTTTTTGCAACAGCTTTTTCACTACAGCAATGTATTAGTGTCCAAATGAATGCCCAGTTTCAACAGTTCTATCATCTAACAATTTATGAAAGATCGTTCTAACATGTCATAGACACTTCCGGCACTTTTTTTTGAGGACTCATTCTGTGTGGAAGTTGCTTCTTCATAGAAAAGCGCTACCTTCTGCATATCAGCAGCTGCTGTAAAAAACAACGATGGATGAGGCGTAATATGATCGATGACTCACGCCGTCCCAAATGACGTGATCAGTAATGTAGCGGTCGGCGCTTCTCCCTGCACGCTCAGCGGCAGTTTGAACGGCCCGCATACGTCTTTATTTGTGGACGGCGATACAATTTATGTATGGAAAACTTGCGTGCCATATTGTTCATTTATGTGCCAAAACAGTTCTGCCGTGTTTAAGAAACGCCACATATCGTGATACTCTGCTGTCTCTCTCCATCCCCTTTCCCTATCTACTACATAGCCGTAACGAGCAAAGAAGCTGGGAAGCTGATTGGGTGAAATGAGCGACAAGCGAAAGCATCACTTAATAAAACAGAAACGGAAAACTGTCTGAGAATTCCGGCATTAGTAAATCTGAATGGCGCCTATCTTCCCATCCTGGGTAGCAAGGCGGATGGTATAAAATAACGAATCCAGCATATTCAAATCATCACGTCATCTGCTAACTTGCTCTAATTATCCTAATAGGGGAGGAACAGCTCATGCATAATGATTAGAATCGAACAATTTCAAACAGCTTAATCACCTCAAGACACGGCCACACATATTTTTTCACAGGAAACGGGCAAGTGGAAAGAAGACAGCGACAATGTTGAAGTTGTGCGCAAACAAATGCGAAGCACCAGCAATCATCGAGAGGACCAAAGAATGCGTCAATGAAGAAAGACGGCATCTCAAAAATCTTACGACCGATTTGCCAGGACTTTCAAACAACCATTCATTCTTTTGTTGACGACTTCCTCCCACCTCATCTAAATTTTCTGCGCACCCACTGTCTCTTTCCTCCTCACCAATTTTTGCCAATGCCATCTATCGGGAAAATGAAGGTGAAAGTGAGACTGCAGTTTAAACCTTTACGAAAACACATTTCAAAGAAGTGGAAGAGCGTACAAGACGAGCCACTACGACTGAACCTCCACAAGCTCGCCCATCAAACTGATTGGCTTAGTGCAGCGGAAAAATCGCTGCCCATACACTTTAATCGGATTGACCCTCTGTACGAATTTTTCAAGGAATCGATATCGTCATTCAACCGCATGGAAACCGCGATCCGAGCGGTCGTAAAATGCAAGCAAGTTCTTGAGCTCATTTCCATCTTCATCATTCCATTGAGAAATTAACAGTGCAAGATGAAATTCGTTATCGCGATCATCAAGTGACGCATATTAGTGCAATCAAATTTCGTGACTTACAACTTCAACCGCCCCCAAGTCGAAACAATCGACGACATAATAGGCATATGCGCATCCCCCAACGTCATCCCGTCATGATTCCGTTTCCAAATGCAGGTTACTAAAAACGCATCGTAAGTGCGGAGTAGTGTAAAAAAGTATGGGAATCTCACCAATCAAGCGGAGAGTCTGAAGTGACACTCCATCCACCATCACGATGCTGTCGCAGTATACTGCACGGTGACGCACCCGTGCCACCATTGAAGCTCTCGCAAAGGAACAGAGGAATGGATGCATTAAATGTGCATGAGTCTGCAGCCCACTGCGCGTTACCGCAAATCAATAAAGCGCGCAGCACGCTTTGATGGGCCCTAACCGCGCATCCAGCCCCACCGCCATATCTACCTCCGAGTGGCAATCCATCCCCTCTAGTTACCGCCAACGTCGAGGCATAAAAAATGCAGCTTTCGTAATATTTTACTGGGCGCACTGAAATGTGCATAAAAGTTTCCGAAATTTCATTTGTGACAGATTGACAACCAGCCAGATGAAGAGAACTTACTTGGCATTTATGACTACTTTCTCAGTTTGCCATTTCTTTAGTTTATCCATGGATAAGGGATGTGCAGGGAAGGTTGTTTTCCTCCATCGCATTTATATGTTAGCAAGTGGCGAAGAAGCAACAAAAGATATATCTGCTTGCACGATACGAGCAATGCCCGTCGTTTGAAAATTTTGTCCTCTGAGAGCAGTCAAGGCTCGTATTGCATCTCGAACTGTTCGCTTTATTTATTCTCAATCAAGAATTATTCGCGACGCGGACTGTAAAATAAGAGGCAGGTTTGATTCCCTAAGGCAGCACAGACATCTGGAGAAGTTGGAGATAGAATACCTGAAACATCTGTTGTAAGTGATTTTATTGTCATTCCCTCATCGTCAAACGCTTTCGCCAATCTGAACAACCTCTTAGAGATGACTCTAGCTCTTTCACTTCTGCACAGCCAAATTTGAAACCACTTGTTGACAGAGCGTGCATGGCTTCCGCAGCAGTGATAAGCGTATTTTCTGTTGCTAGTGAAGTCGATATGTGGGAAATTTTCTTGAGCAGTGATCACGTCAGCGTGTACTTCGAGCTGTAAACATTGCGAATCTGGCAACCTTCATTTGACTCTAAAAATGCAGCTTCATATGGGCACGTTTGATTGGTTGTCTAGACGGGCGAAACGTTTCGCGGAGAGTATTAATACTAGTGACTTACATGAGAAATTTCGTGAACTCATCAACTCTATGCTCGAGACTATTACAGTGTGCGTGGATCAGGATGAGAGAGGTGGCCGAGTAACATTTAAGAATATTGTGAAGATTATCGCAAGCATTGTCTGATTCGGATATGTCAAAAATCAAGAGAACGAAACATGAAGCAGCTTTACGGATAACGTAATGAATGGAAGTGAGTTTTTAGCAGAGTGTTATCGCTCTCAAAACTAGGCTCGGAGAAGAAGTAACCAAGTAACATCGTTGAAAGTAAAATGTTCGAAAAATTCTTTGCTGGCTTTTCGGAAGTGGCCAAAGGCGCACCGCCGACATTCCATCGAGATGTGAAATGTGTCTAAAGGAAATGGGTTAAAGCCTCCCTTCTCTTCAAAGCGCTAATTGGAATCTTGGCTATAAAATATTGTATACGCTGTATAGCATACAGTCACTTGTCATCAAACGGCTTTGCAATGCAATTTCTTATCTATCAAACATAAATTTTGAACGGAAGTTATACGCAAGCAGTCTTCGATTTCACAGAAAACTGCAGTCGTTACACCCTTTGTAAGAACGCACTCATTAACATCAGTTAGATGCTATCGTCGCATCAGTCTAAATTTTTGTTTCTGCAGAGGTTTGGAAGCATCTTCGAAATCACATTTCTCGAATACATAGTTATGAGAAGTTTAATAAGTCGAAACCGACCTTGAGCTACATCATCTTTTTTCTCGCCATCTTTTTTTCTTCCAGACGGCCGCTTGTACCATGTGAAGGCACTCAACGGTCAAGTGATCATCGAAACATTCTAACTTTGAAACCATGCTTAGATACTGACCACAGGCACCATCGCACAGCTGGCTTCACTGATCTGAAGCTCATACGTTTCTCTGGCGTCAAAGCGGTCTGTAGATCCCAATAACAATCGCGACAGAAAGTCACAGTAAGATGCAATGGCTGAAATCGCATGAATCTCTGCAGCGTTGATCACAGTGGATGGAATAGGAAAACCTGCGTCTTTAAAAAATCTCTCTTGTCGAGGACCTCCGTGGCCTTCTCTCCCCAACTCTATGGTCCTTGCCCTGATCCACGGCTTTCTGCCTGGGTCTCCTTGACCGGAAATTGCTCATTTCACAAAATGTTCACTTTTATGCTGCAATATTATACTGTCATGAGTCTGAATATTTGGTTGCCACAATCATCAGCTTCTTGCATGCGTCATGCGACAACTCCATTCTGCGAAGTTCTGTGGATCGAGCCGGTTTGGCCAGCCGAATTTCTGAGGGCTTGCGTCGTGCCTCTCCTTACCCTGCGATAGTGTTGTCGTTGTGGTGGAGTTTTGCTTCCTGCCTGGCGTCCATGATTTTCAGATTTAATGTTATAAATTTTTAAGCTAGCGAAACCATTCTATCGAGTCTCGAAAGAAATAATCTGATTTCGAATCTTTAAAAAAAATGGTAATGTAAGTTTGAAGTTCGAACGGATGAATTTATTTGTTTATTCATTTATTTCACGTCCCGAATTGGGAAGACATACAAAAGTATGTGAGCATGAACAGGAAGAAGAAGAAAGACGTTTGCAACGACACAGTTTGGGAGATGAGACATTTAGAACGTGAGAGCAGCAATAGTGTGTAGATCGAAGCGACTCAGCCGCAGTTTAAAAACTGAAAGAGTGGTTGCATTGACAATATCAGCAGGAAGCAGATTCCAGCCTCGTACAACGCGAAACTGGAAACTGTGCAGAACACTGTTTTTGCTGAAACACTTTTTGACGAGCTGAAACTGATGTACACCTCGACTACGGGGAGGAGCGAACTGAAATAATTCGGAGAGCGGGGTATCGGAAAAGCTGAACACAATTTTGTAACAGAGTATCAAATCAAACATGAGTCTGCGACATTCTAGCGATTCCAAGTTGAAGATTTTCGGTCTGGCAGCATAATTTGGCTGATAAGGACCACGGCCGATTTTGCGAAAAGCAATGCGGGTGAAGCGTTTCTGAACATTCTGTGGTGACATGATATCAGAAATCAAATAAGGAGACCACACAGGAGTGCAGTATTCCAAAATGAGTCGGCAGTAGGCGATAAAAGCATTTCGATAATGCTCAATACATCTACGCTGTAAAGCGCGGAGAATATAGTTTGCAATTTTTGACGACTTTTCGGTAATAGTAGGGCATTGCAACTTCCATTGAAGTTTAGAGTCAATTGTGACACCAAGATCATGAACACCGTCTGTAACGGAAAGAACATCACTTCCCAATCTGAGAGGATATTCTTGTCGGAAATTGATATGAAGCACATGACACTTTTCTTGGGAAATATTTAGCTGCCGTAATTTTGACCAGTTGACAAATTCATTAAGATCGCTTTGCAGAATATGGAGGTCATAGGTGGGATCGTGCAATGGGCGGTAAATTTCGAGGTCGTCGGCAAAGAACTTAGTACAGCTCAGAATATTATCGGAAACATCGTTGATGTATTTGAGGAACAAAACTGGGCCCAAGACACTTCCTTGTGACACGCCACTGGGAATTGGGTGTGGTGTGGAGTAGGTGCCTCCTATTCTCACCTGGTAACTTCGCCCACATAAGGATGCTCTGATCCACTTCAGAAAGGTACCGACGACGCCATATTTCTCCAATTTAAAGAACAGCTTTCCGTGACTGACGGTATCGAAAGCTTTAGCATAATCAATGTACACAATTTCGGTCTGAACTGCTAAATTCAGCGAAGACACCCAGTCGCCTAAACACGAAATAAGTTGCGACAACGTTGACCGATCAGGAACAAAGCCGAATTGAGCAGAGTTCAGAAGGCTGTTTGGCGTGAAATGGTCTATCAATGCGTCCTTAACGATTATTTCAAGAACCTTACAAAGAGACGAGGTCAGACTAATCGGGCGATAGTTTTTTAATGAGGTCGCAAGTGGTTTCTTCAGCAAAGGTGAAACGAACGCACACTTCCAAGCAAAAAGAAGATGTGAACAAGAGAAGGAACGTGTAAAAATCATACTAAGCGGCCTTGAGATTGCTTTTGCAGTACGTTTTAGGAACAGTGAAGGGATGCCGTCTGGTGCGAGTGAGACCTTGTTCTTGAGTTCACGAACAGCCTTCAGAACGGAGGCAGCACTTACATCCTCAAAGTCCAAATGCTTACTACGTCGAGTGGGAAATATCGGCAACATACCATTATCTTTCTCAGAAACACTTGAGAGATATTTAGCAAACATACTGCATTTGACAAGATCGTCAATTATTTTAAGCCCGACTCGCTATTCCTCAGTGCTCCCACTTCCTGTCCAGAATTTAATTTGCCATTCATATATTTATAAAAGAATTTAGGGTTCCCAGAACAAATCACACGTTTCTCCCAATTTCTCCTAAAGTTCTCGTATTTGATTCGTAGATCTTTAGCACATTTTGAAAAAGCTTCCATGCCACCCGGTTTATGACGATCGAGCTATAAAAAGTGCTCCTTTGTCGCAATGCGTTGGATATAATTGGGTAACGATTGGGAAAGTGCCTTCGATTTCACGAGCGGAGCACAGAACGCAATTATGTTATGCACAAAGTATACAAATGTGTCATACATTTCATTAATGTTAATGCATTCCGTAAAGTATGCNCGAGTGAGACCTTGTTCTTGAGTTCACGAACAGCCTTCAGAACGGAGGCAGCACTTACATCCTCAAAGTCCAAATGCTTACTACGTCGAGTGGGAAATATCGGCAACATACCATTATCTTTCTCAGAAACACTTGAGAGATATTTAGCAAACATACTGCATTTGACAAGATCGTCAATTATTTTAAGCCCGACTCGCTATTCCTCAGTGCTCCCACTTCCTGTCCAGAATTTAATTTGCCATTCATATATTTATAAAAGAATTTAGGGTTCCCAGAACAAATCACACGTTTCTCCCAATTTCTCCTAAAGTTCTCGTATTTGATTCGTAGATCTTTAGCACATTTTGAAAAAGCTTCCATGCCACCCGGTTTATGACGATCGAGCTATAAAAAGTGCTCCTTTGTCGCAATGCGTTGGATATAATTGGGTAACGATTGGGAAAGTGCCTTCGATTTCACGAGCGGAGCACAGAACGCAATTATGTTATGCACAAAGTATACAAATGTGTCATACATTTCATTAATGTTAATGCATTCCGTAAAGTATGCATTCCAGTCACAACTGAGTAACATAGCGTTTGCTTTAACCCAGTCACATCTTCGGATATCTCGGTAGGTGTAGGACATTTGATGGGAGATCACGGTATTAATATCGAAATTGATACTGGCATGGTCACTTGTGGAAAACTTTTCAATAACCTTAGCACCGCTAAGGAGGGTGATATCATTGGTCAAAACAAGATCAAGCATGTTACTGCCACGGGTTGCCTCGCTCACTAGATTGACCAGGCTGCATTGTTTAAGGGACGCCTCAAGATGACTGGCTGGATCATTAGTTGCTGAGCTGTCAAGGTTAAAGTCACCAACTATGACTGATGGATGATTCACACAGCACATGTCAGATATGCAATAAAGAAATTCTTCTGTATCGGAAGCTGAGCAACTAGGTGGTCTGTAAACAACGATGAAGCGAAACGCAGCATTACAAATGAAGTTGACATAAAGTAACTCGCAACAGAAGACAGAGCCACCTTGTCACAAATTTGATGGATAGTTCTTCTTGCCGGTTAGAAAGTTGGAGTGATGGGTGGAATCGGCGTGTTGTGGGGTATCACGGGGTTGTTCGATGTGATGACAGTGCGCTGATCCAGGTAATGAGGGTTGTTGATAAGATGAGGGATTGTTGAAAGTGATTAGCAGCACCCCATAATGAGCGGAAGAATGTGAAGTGGTGAGTTATGGAGTTAAATGTGAGGTGATGAACAGTAGTTTTCATTAACAGGTGTACGCTGGTCGATACAGGGGGATGAGAAAGAGACTTTAGCTAGAGCTTGGAAACTGCGGATTGCAAAGGTGCGTGTGAGAGGGGCAGTAGTAGTATGTAGGGTGGAATGGATGGTGGTGGTCGGCACATTGTGCAGTGAACTGTGAGGGGGTAAAAAGTGGTGCTGTGGAAATAAACCTGAGGTTGCAGACAGTTGACTACGTGGGTGACCCTATCAATTGATTGAGCTTGAGGTAAGCATGCTCCATTTTGAAGGGATGGCTTGTTCTTTGGCTGTGCTGTAGTTTACGTCCTTATCCTTCCTTGCTGTTTTCTCCTTTGTTTCGCTAGCGTGCGATGTGATCTTTTTTTTCGCTTTGCTGGTGTATGCCCACAAATTCACGACAGACGACAGTTCAGTTTTTTTTGTGGTGTTTCAGTTGTCACTATTGCGAATATCGATGGCTGCATCCCAAAAGAAGAAGCGAGAGAGTGTTAAACGAGGTTAGGAAGTGTCGGAAAGGGACAAGTTGGCTGTTCGTTTCGGTGTTCATTTATCGTCTTCCCATAAATGCTCTGAAAAGACTGTGACTACATTGGAGAGTCCACATCGTGGAAGCGAAATTCTCGATGAGTATTGTGCGTTTGGAAACATCTTTCCGGTTACACTGACTCCTTCAGAATTCGATTAGAAAATGATTCTGTTCACAGCCTTTCCGTTTGAATACTACTATCTTTAAAAATATTCGTTTTTTGATTGAACTGCATGATAGTGTACCTCAAATCGAAACGAATCATTCTTCTCTGTCTAAAATCGACAACTCTGTCCGTTTGAATTGTTGCCCTCGGCTTTCCGCCGCAAGAAGAGGCGTTATGAATATTTAACAACATACGCTGCTCGAGGCGGCAGAGCTTCCGATGAGCGCGTACATGGTATTTACTGATTGTTCTCCCCAGTGAATGGCGAGAACAATGGCTGTCGTATTTTTGTGACAGTGAAAGGTACAAAGGGAGACAACGGAATATGCAGCCTCATGAACGTTCATAATACAGTCGCCTAATTTTTTGCGTTGCGTCTTTCTTCCTTCATTCGTTGTCCTCTCTACTTCTTGAAGAAGCACTTCTGATAGTGCTAGAAAAAAATCTTGAGCTTTCATCGCGAACAACAATTCCGCAAGAGTTATCTTCGGTACTGCGAGGTGGAGCGAGGAAATTCGAAACTAGTTTTTTAAAAACATGAAAGACAAATTTTTGCCACAGCCACTGAAGAATGTTAGCGAACGTCGCAAGGTCACTCTTTCCTTACATAAGCTTCTCCTGCACAAATTTCCCCATACAAATGCAGACGTAACGAAGAGAATGTTTCGATCAACATGTCTGCATAAATATAACAATGTACCACGTGTTTAATCACGTTTCGATTGTGTGATACGTGCTTAACTCACGTTTTGATGTCTACTCGTTTGAGTGCCTCGTTTCTGAGCTCCCAGCTGAGTATACTCCAACTGAGTATGCAATGAAACTTGCGTAGGTGTTGGTCTCCAGGTGTCTCGAATTCGCTTAGTAAGAATAGCCGCCCAGATAAATTGAACGCAGTAAGTAAAATTACAAGACGGTTGGCGTTCGCCGATGCTAAATTGTTTGTCTTATATCTTGATGTATATCTTATATCCTATCTCTTATGTCTTTGTTTCAAATGTCACATCGTTGGGAGGCCACACTTGATTGCGAAATGATCGAATAAGTGCAGGGCTGCCCCCAAGGGCGAAACAGTCGAGTTTTCGGTAGAATTTCCTGGTCGACTCGTAATAGTACTTCCCGTTTTCTCTGGTTCCACTTGCTACCTTCCCAGGGGTATAAAATGCCGCTACCAATGATCTCATGTTCAGTTTTGCTCTAGGTTGTTCTTCTTGTCAATGTCTCTATAAACTCACCGTCCGTCTTGTTTGCTCGTCACAAACTCAATGCATCATAACATGCATTCATATATCTGTTTTTTTCCTTGTCATAGTTATAATAACTACGGAAATGCCCGTGCAATTCTGTAGGTTGGTGGCAGTGACATCCTTCATTGCGATACGTCGGCGCATTTTTGGAACTTGAACTTTGCGCACATCGAGACTATCCTGGATGTTGCCTTGTTTGAGTATATGAAACATTAGAAGTCGGGCATATACGATACCGTTGAGAAAATTTTGAGCGAGTGCTGGTAACAGCAGTGACCGACGGGATTGCATCGATGCAAAAGGCGGTGGACGACGGTATGGGGTTTACGTGACAATGGCACCGTTTATTCCCCTGTTGCTTCATGCATCAGGTGGAATATAGCAGCATCACCGAGCATTGCGACAGTAAGTTTTATGCACAACACTTCCGTATGTTTGAATTGGGAGTTGCTTACCCTTTGTCAACAAGATTGCTCTGACCACCTTCATAACCCTGCGAGGGAATGTCCCGCCCCTTCATTTTCTTAGGCATACATCGAGCGAATGTGTGGCAAGTTCACTAGCTCACTCTCAAACACGAACGGAAGTCGCATGCGTGGCGAAAAACTTGGCGATATGGTTGTAATCTGTGACCCCACGAGATGGGGAGGAAAAATACTTTTGTTCTGCATCAGGCCAAGATGAGTCGAACGGCTGCGATGGAGTAAAATATAAGACCAGCAGTGAGGATGTTTTAGCCTTGTGTGCCCAGGACGATGTTGTTTTCTTTGCTCGCTTATACGATGACAAAGAATCGCATATTTGCTTAACGTGGGATTTGCATGAAAGCTTCATTTGAAGCTATGTTGAATGTAACGTTGGGTTTGCGAGCTCCATGGTAAAAACTTATCGCGGAAAAATATGGTTGCTTTGCTTTACCCTACTTCACCTTACTGTAGTCGACAAAATCATCCATTACGACGAGTAAATGTTTCTCATATCGCTTCCACTCTTCTCGGTTCAATGCTTCTCCGATCCAACTGGTTCCTGCGGTCGTTCTTCGATGGTCACTTCATCTCAACGCCAATCGGCCTCTAATTTTGCCATTCCATGGCGCCCATTCTGTAATTCTTTTCACCCATGCATTACTTCCAATTGCGGCTATCTTTGCCGTCTATATAAAGTTCCTCATTCAGGCCTAGGCCACCAGGTCATTCACTTTGGTTACTCCTCGGAGCTATTCATTGGGTTTTCCGCTGACTAATTTGGTTCCGCTTATGATTCTTTCCATTCTCTTTTCTGTCACTGCCAGCAAAATGCGTATTCTCTCTGTGGTCTCCCTTGTTTGTGAGCGGTAATGAACTGTTTGCGTCGCGATTCTATCCAAGACTTTTCGTTTGAGATTGGTTGGAATTTTCGTTTGAGATTGGTTGGAACTTTTTACTAATGGTACAACTCTTCATTCTCTAAGTGCTTTCCAGCCTTGTTTCATTCTGCGTCGTGCGTTCGCTTCCGTCGCTTCGCCTATTTTTGCACATTTGCCCAAATACATAACTTCATTCACGCTTTAAGTTCTCCCGCCTCTTACAATAATCATCGGCTTCTGTTCTCATTTGGCTATCAGTTTCGTTTTGTATGTGCTTTTTGTTAAGCCTACGGCAGCACATTTCTGCAAGTTCACGTAACATTTTCTTTATTTCGTTGAAGTGTGAGATATCAGGACTATTTCATCTGCGAACATCAAGTGTGAAAGTCTTTTCCCATTGGCGTTCACGCTCCTATTGTACTAATGTACCTCGTCGAAAATCACTTGCAGACTGACGATGAACAGCAGCGGGGAGATGCATTCTCCCTATCGTGCTCCTCTCTCGACTTCTACTAGTATTTGCCTTTCATATACGATAATTGTGGGTACCGACGTAGGTTGGAATGGATTATTAAGGGGTATAATGCGACGCTTTCTGTAGATCTCTTCAGAGTGCACTGTGTTGGATAGAGTCGAAGGCTTTTTCATAGTCAGCAAACAGTAAATAAAAGGGTGAGAGTACTCTCTGGTTTTTTCCCTCAGTGTACTAAGCACTTGGATTTGGTCGTTTGTTGACTTGCCAGGCCTGAACACTGCCTGTTCGCCATCTTGATTATGCTCGGTTTGATGCCGTATTCTTTTGCATATAAGCTTGAAGAAACGATCTGAGATTGTTGGTACAAGTGATGTTTTGCGGCAATTTTGAGCATAATTTTAGTTGCCTTTCTTCGGAGGAAGAATTATTATTGAGTGGGTAAGTCTTCAGGAATTCCTTCATGTTCAATCGTGTTGTTGAACAGGCTTTTCAGCGGCGTTATTAGTAGTTCCTTTGTGCCATCCAACATTTCGCAGGTTAATCCATCGAGGCTTGCTGGCTTCCCACTTTTCATAGGTTGAATAGCGTTTCTGATCTCTGGATCAATGATTTGTAATAACAGCTCATCGATTGTTCGCGCAACGAAAGTATGGTCAATTTCTCCACTTTGCAGCATCGTAAATAACTTGCCCCTGAACGAATTCTATGTTCTGCCAAAGAATTGCATCCCATTTCATCTTTCACCTTCCTCCCAGCAGTCCTTTTATTTTTTCCATAAAAGCAGGCCTCCTCTTTCTCGTTGACGTGCGGTTTCTGTTTCCGGCCTAACTTCTGCAACAATATTTGCATAGGTTGGTTCGCTTTCTGTCATGTGGGATTGTTGCAATGCGTATCTGCATAAAAGCGTGTCGAATAATTTTTCTGTGGCTTTCCTTCTTTCCCATCCAGCTCATATAGTCCATCATCGTCTATCCCTTGGCTTAAGTCTTGGTTTATCCAGACGATGGTCGTTGTCTGCTTGCAATTGGTTCAATATTCGAGTGCCTTTGACGAATGTCGCCTTATTCACTGGGACCGCTGGGCAGAGATCCTTGCCAGGACTCCAGCATTCACCAAAATAAATTCACTTCGTGGCAATATAAACAGTCACCGTTTGGTCGGTCGACGATATTCTTGCTTTCCTGCTTGCTTTTGCTAGGGCGATCAAGTCGATTTTGATTTTTGACGGCTCTCCTTCCATTTCCTCCAATCAATTATTCAACAGCAGCGCTTTCGCATTATATGGACAGAAGTTAAATACGGTAGCGTGGAACTTGGAGTTTGGGCTCGTCTCGTGTCCGTCAGCTGCTGATCAGTCGATTCAAATTGCTTCTCTTGGGACAGTAAGGACATAGTTTGTCGCCTTCCACACGATAAGGGTGCTGGACAGGATGGTTCGGTTAGGCGAAGGCGATGTGTGTGGTCCAGGCTCTCTTAAAAACGACTGCACGTTGACCAGTAGCAAACGATGAATGAAAAAGTTTGCATATCCATATCGCGAAGATCAACTCGGTGTTGTTTGCCGCGTTCGGCGTCCCCGATCCAAAATTTTTTCCTGACTCTTATCGATTGGCCGGCTCGAGGAATCGAAAGAAGGGCAGTCAAAAATAACATTCGATGCCACCGGCCTACGATAAGGGAGGAGGAGATAGGAAGCGGCCGTCCGTCGGCGGACCGGCAACTCCTTGGATTAGCGGGGGAGGGGATCGAGCATTCCGAGAAGGAGTTGGATTCTATGGTTCACAAAAATGGAAACCTAAAATAGTCCCGGCCGTTCTTATGTTCCACGATTGTGCAAAACGAAATTCCGACCAACTCAAACCAACCATATGCTGCGGGAATGCAAAAGTTTTCGCAATCAGACTTGCGAAAGGCCTGAGTTTGTGACCCTCAAAACCTCCACGTTTTGCCGGCCACATCCCCTCCTTTGGAGCATGGTTCTGGATGATGATTGGTGAACGATGAATGTTCCATGATGGGATGGTGGATGATGACAGATGAATGATGTGATGAAAAATCATGAATGATGTGATGTTAATTGATGTAAGATGAATGTTGAGTGATGCGATGATGAATGATAAATAATGAATGATGTGATAATGAATGTTGAGTGAAGGGATGATGATTGGTGAGTGATGTATGTTGGATGATGGGATGATGGATGATGAAAGATGAATGTTGGGTGATGCGATGATGGATGATAAACAATGAATGAT
>JAARMF010003961.1:0-12680 GCA_022844705.1 Toxascaris leonina
TATTCAGCTGAAGTAAACAAAATGTTGTTCTCCAAATTTATGCTCTGCAAAAATTTGGCTCTACATTTGTCCTAATCGGCTCAAAAATACAACTGTTTCCTTTGTGGATGCTCCGCACCTAACGATTCACTGCTTGGCTCTTTCATTCTTTTTCCCTTCCACATTCATAAGCGAATCTTAATCCATCCCAAGTATAAGCATGGATTCGAACATTTGACTTCGACGCCTTTTCTCTATTCGCAATCCAAAACCATAATAAATCTTTTCAATGAAAAAGCAAACAATGCAGTCATCAAATGCGATGAAAACAAAAGGTGTGGCGGGTATTAAACAGCGTCTTCTAAGCTGGTTTTGCGAATTACGCCTGACAATTCCGTTGGCGATATGTTCAGAGCAAAGTTGCAGGCGAACATGTAATCATTTCTTCACAAGGTCCACACTGCAACCCGGTTTACATCAACCGCGGCGGCACATCCACACACCTACGCCAATGACATTACATCGCAGATACGTTGTAAACGATGCGACTTTTCTTGGGTGCATTCCTCAATTGCGTAGAACCAACCGGATGGGGCACTCATTTCATCGAACGCTCTCTAATCTTCCGCCCCCACTTTAGCATTGACCTATGACGTAGGAAGCTTCACGCAGACATCAATGAACAACAAATTATTATACTAAGCAAGTTTGTAAACAAGAGCAGGGAGGATGATGGCAAAGTTGTGGAAGATCCTGGGATGGGGCACAAAGACAACATATCTTGGTCTAGGAGATGAGCACGTTTCTTGATGTTTTATAAGAAGTCGAGTTTTAAACTGCCGATTAAGTTAACAGTGTCAGCAGCTGAAGTTGCCAAGGCATCGTCAGAAACGAGTATTGCAGCAATTAACAATGCGCTCTTCTATTCCGCCGCCCATCTTACCAATTGGCTTCGTAAGTCATTAAATAAAATTGCAAAATAACATGACATTTTAAGTGATTTGACTGTCTGCATAAGTCTCCTATCAAAGGTTCGTTTTTGTTTGCCTCGACTCGTTTGAAATGTACTCAGATCCTTTCGTACATTTGAACACTTATAACTGCTTTCAAAGCTGGTGGACCACATTGAAAAAGGTATATGAGACCGCCCTCTGTTATATTCATACTCAACAAATTTTGCAGCAGTGCTTCTCTTAGTTGAGGCTATCGGATAGACAGGTAGAAGGACACATATATGTAAAGGTATGACGTCACCACGATGCTCTTTTGCGAAGCAAATTGGCAAAGACGTATAAAACCCTTCAAAGACTACTCTGAATATTTTGCGACCTCTCAATTTCGAAATCGGATTGAAAATTATGAGCTATCCTGAATTCCCATTTGAACGCTCATGTCATCACCACGGAGATTTGAGTCGATTGACAGTTCGAAACATTACAGCTAAATAGCGAATTGTTAAGCTGCATTTTTATCGATCAGCTTCACAGCGAAGTAATAAACGCATTTATTGATGTGATCGACTTGGGAAATCTAATAACGATCACTGAAAGAAACGAATTTCCTTATTTTTGGAGAATATTTTAGTTGATAATAAATCTTTCATTCACTGAAAATTTGGTGATGAAATTAGGAGACGGTGGTGAATAGGAGGAAAATCTGAATGATGCAGTGACGATTTTGACTGCCGAATTGCGAAATGTTCATTCAACGATGCGATTTGGAATTAGCGATTCGATCCATCGCAAATGTTCGGCAGAAATTTTTATTGCGGAAATGGTTATTTATTCGTTGTTCCGAAACACACCATTGTGCCATATATATTGATATATAGACTTCCGGTCGAGAACCACTCCTACGGATCTTGAACTCATTATTAAATATAGGCTAATTTCAAAAAGACATCCTCTACAACAGATCATCGGTGCATTATACGTCGAATTGATTTGGGTCATTTAGGGGAATACAGACGCTATTTATCGGACATTGGCACATTGGGGGGTTAGACTTGCGTCTAGAATCACAGGCCTTCAAAAAAAAAATGTCGCGGCCTTATCAAAGTACTGACACTTTTTCCGCTGCAATATTCGGAGTCACCTCTTGTCCTATCGAGCTAGATCGCTGATCAAATCAATATCAGATCATCTGACTTGATGGATATAAAAACGAGTCGAGTATTGCCAATTTGCGAGAAATAACCTCTCCTCAGCAAAACAGTTATGAGAGGGATCAAAAACAGGTTCCCCACTGTTCACATACCTCGTAGAGAATGCACAAAGTGCAGCATATTCCAACTGACAAAACCCATATTGAATTAATTATTGTCTTTCCTATAAAATGCCGCTTAAAAGAGTTTTCGTAATCGACTTTATACCATCAAAAACTCGCATCGGACTTTTAAATGCCTTTTCAAAAGTAAAAATGATGGATCGGAAGAAGTGAACAACTAAATGAGGGAAACAACTGGTTCGGAACAGTAAAATAAAAAGTAAATAAATAAAAACGACAAAGGAAGTCTAGTCTTAGTTAAGAAGAATAAGCAGTCATTTATTTCCATTCCTTTTTGGTGAGAAAATGACAACGAAGCAGTAAAGAGACATTGGGTGGATTGCGATATCACAAAGCAAACGTCACAAATTCCTCTGTTTGCTTATTTTTTTGTCGTAAAAAAAGTTGTGACAAAACATTTCTTTAGTTTCATCTCATTTGCGACATTTTTTCGGTGACTTTTTCCACCAGCGATTTGCAGTACAAAAGGCGTCTATACGGATAGAGATGGTGGATCGATGAGTAGTGTACAAGAATGTATGAGGTATGGTTCTGTTAGAATCCTATGTATGCAGAGAGAGAGAGAGAGTTGAGATTGAGAAGCGCAGCTAGATCTATATGCTATATGGTTGTGTGTTTGTGCGATGCAATACGGTGGAGGCACTAGCAAAGCAGAGGGAAGCGTGTGGTGTGGCAAGGAATTCGTGATGATGCAAGCCTTGGTGGCAGCCGGCTTGTGCTAAATTTAACATTGCTCTCGCAGCAAAGACATACTGCTCGATGTCGGTCGGCATCAACTCAGCACAGCACATAGCAAAGCAGCAAGCAATACGCAAGTGTTCTCGCTCACAGTTGCGCCCACTACCTACCTAGCAGTTGCCCACACCTGAATTCCACGAAAAACAACATCAACCCTCTCACACGTAATCTATTAACTCTTATAAAATAGCAGCAATATGATAATTTTGTGGCATCATCCTCAAACAAGGTCTATTTTCACATTAAATCATCATCTTTTTATTTCCTCATCGGTTATTATTCTCCAAAAATATGTCTCATTGGTCAAAAAAAAAAATAAATAAACACGTTTATTTCCACAAAGGATTGCTTCGTTCTCTCGCCATTTCTCTCACGTTATTAGCATATATACTTATTTTCGCATAATATACGTCTCTCATCAAATATAACTGAATCGATCGCAAAATATCAGAGTGTATAAAAAAGTTTTTATTGGTGTCCAATGCCACAAGGATGTGCATATACAGGCCGAGTGGTAGGCAAGCTTGTTAACACAGCTAAGCGATGTTTATTTAAGCATTTCGCAGGTTCGAACGTGATAAAAATTCTGCTCTATAGGAATTCATATCTTTTATGTGCCCTTTCTGAAAATAACTGCGCATTTTCTTCGACCTTATCGTTCGTTGAAACAGCGATTGTTTTACTGAGTTAGGGGCTCGCTAGCTTAATAACTCATGGTAATGCAATCGAGCAAATTGCGATCCCACGATCAAATGCTAGTGAACGCTTTGAAAAGCCTTTCTGGCTGTTATGTTTTTACCAGGAATTTGTCATTGAATAATGGTGATATTTTTATTCGGTGCTGTCAGATATCACTGACTGTTGTTATCATTTGAATTATCGGTTACCTTAGTGAACCGCAAGCTGATAACGGTTAGATAGGAACGGTTGACTTTTTGCAATAATTTAACAACAATATGAAAGGGATAGCCGAAAACAATAAAAGAACCGAAGCGTGATCGACAACACTTTGATAGGTGAAGAGTAATGCAAGCATGCTTAGATTTACCTGTTGAGCCACCGGCTCGAGGATACCCTCAATCGTTTTCGTATGAAATACTGGCATTGTGCACACCTCAGTGCTGCACGTGAGCAGATGATCAGAGCTTGAGTTAGTGAATTATGAGCAAATTTTAACAGCTACTTCCTCTCGGCAGGTAATACAGGTGCAGTAGCGTTGGTAGACTACGAGTTGGTTAGGATCAGATCAGTGGCACATCGCTGTGATGATGTGCCCGGCTTCAGGGTGCAACCGCACACTAAAGACCACCTCTTGCTCGCGTGTGCTCTCTCTGCAGACGCGTCTCCGTGCTTCGTCGTCTTTCTCTATTCGCCACTCCCCTTCGTATCTCTGTGCCACACTCTGTCTCACCATACAACGTTCTCCATCTTCTCTTCAACTAACAGCCGCTGCCCACCCCTGATGACCTCCACATAGGGTCTCTCCTCAATCCTAGCTAGTGGCAGTCACACCTGTGCTAACAGTGCTTTGTAAAAGAAACATTCCAGAAATTAAATCGAGCGGAACGTGAAGTGCAACCATCTGCAGTGTTTTGATTAGATTTCAAAATACCTCACATTAGCAACGCCGCTTTGCATTGCTGCTAGCATATGCTATGACCCATAATCATCAAGAAAGTGCACGATGGCAGCAGCTTAGTGCTGTGACGTTGTGGAACGATTTTATTGACCAACATGTGGGTATCACGTTGAAACATCGATTGAAGAATCATATGCCACTGTAACATAGCATGGGTCGCAGCTCATTTCAACTCCCACTCCTTTACTACACATAAATTACCTCCCCCTCACCCACCCACCTCAGAAGAGAATTGCCGATGGTTGTTGCTGCGGCGGCAAGGTTGTAATATCGGAAACCGCTCAATAAAGGGTGATGCTTCAAGCTTATATGTTTTGAAAGAATTTGTAAACGCGGCTCAGATTGACACTTGAACACAATTTTACTAGCATTGACGATTGTTTTGAACAAATTCAAGTTTGTGACAATCAATGTTGAATTACTTCGAGTAAGAGCCTCATCGAATAAACCATTTCCGTTACATTTTCCACCGAGAGGAAAGTTCCACCAGTGAATAACCGATATTCCAGTGGAGGAATGTTTAATTAATGCCAAAGATTTGAGTTCAATATTGGAATTAAATTGCCGTTAACCTTAATTGTTTGTGATGAAAAATATAACGAATTATATTCTATTTATGCTGCAATTCTTCATATTCAGTTAGAAAGTACGAAAGAATACTTCGAAAGATGTGTTGGCGTAATTGAATGAAGCGATGCACCAAATTCGATAATTCTGCGATGAAAATGTTGCTTATGATCGCTTTCTGCATAAAATTATTGTAATACCTGTAAAGGTGTGCTATTGATTGTATCGAGATAACGCCATCTTATTTAAATAGGTTTCAGTAATGTGCGAATATCGTTGTTAATGTTCGTGAAATTGAGGAATGACAACAAAATTGAGGTTGCCAAATGGGATGTGTATAAATTTTTCATAGTTCCCCTTATCATTCATCGTCGCTATATGGTGATAGCTGAATGCCGTACGATCATATCAAGTGAAGGAAGTCTTCTTGCTGTGTATAATGGCTTAACGATCGCACATTCATTACTCAACATCAGTTGTTTATTATCGATAATGAGATATTTTTCAGAAATACTCTTTTTGATTGAAAAGAAATTCATTTCTTCAGTCATTTCTTTCAATTGCAATAGTGATTTTCTCATTCATCGTTTTCGATTTGTTGCTGCGCCATCAGTTATAACGAAGTTTCGAGCAGACTTCTGGATTCCGTCTCAATGAGCCATTCCGATGAGCACCGTCATCAGAACGAGAACAGTGGGGTAAACCCGGATTCGCATCTTAAGCGCAACAACGGTGAATCGACTCGTCAGTATCCGGTGGGCAGAAGATGAGTCTAAGCTCTAACCTTTACGGGATCCTACAACTTCATCTAAGCGGAAGTGGACGCTATATGAAGATACAAGCTATTCGTAATGAATGCTCTGTTGATTAAATTAACTAGCACAGCTCACGTGATCGTTGAAGGTGCGACATAAAGGCAAACAATTGCGTATTGTCCCGTGATGAAGAAAAAATAAATAAATAAAACAAATAAATACATAAAGTAAAATGATTTCCTTATCTGAAATTCAGGTTCTGTGGCAAATGTTTCTGAGTCCGATAGTGGAAACGATGACTTGACCTCAGGTGTTCACATTCCTGAGTCGTTTCCACCAAGAATCAAATCTATGAAATTTGACGATTTTTCGATACAATGTTGGTGACTTCGTTCAGTTTTTTCTCCGCAGTAATTTTATGAAAAACGATTTGACTCATGCTATTTTCAATTTCTCCTTCCGTCATTCCTTTTACAAGGGAGTTCGATGAGCAGTATAACTGTAACCACTTTGCATTGTAGAGTTGGAGATGAAGGATGTGAAGAAGACAAAACTTTTTGACCACTTTTGCCGCAGGAAATTTCACTACGTGCTGAATTTGATGAATGTCTTCAAGAAAATATTCGACCCCTTGCACTCATTGGCGTAAAGGTGGTTTAAGATGGTGAACTTATGCACCTAAGGCTATACTCAAGGATAGTAGATTTGCGGGACAGCTGAAACGGACTTCAACGTGCTATCTTCGAACACCGAATGCAACTTACATATCGACAGGTTTCGAACGGCTCTGGGCTGCGAGGCAATATTTGTATTTCGAATACCCCGCCAACATTGAAAATTCTCCCCATACAGGTAGCCGATTAACTTTCTCAAGTTTCGAATTCGCTACACAATGTGGCAACGATAGATAGTGGATGCTTATCGAAAAAGAGGTGATCTATAGGTATTGCAATAAGTGAAAACAAAAGTGAATTGTGGATTGGTGGCAGTCTCGCCGAGGCTTCGATGTTCCAAGCAGTGTCGCAGCAAAGCGGTGGATGCATCTCCTCGAAAACAACACCCGCCTGGCTAACACTAGTGTGTATCTGATCCGTTGTTGATGCGCACTCTGCTCAATTCACCTCATTTCGTCTGTCGATAAACAATTACACTCGACCGCTTTATTGCTGCCATTTCACTTCGTTCAGCTAGCTATTCTGCAGAATGCGTTGATCTGTTGCGGGGGTGCTTCCTACAATACGGTTGACGAATGCGCAGTGCGACAGAAAATTTTTTTGTCGTCATTCGAATTCCTGAGGATCGGAGGAGAACGAATCCTTTCTTGGATATAGAGAAGTAATAGGATCCAATTTGAAATGAGAAACTTATGGCAAGTATCTTGGTTGCACCGGGTTAATGTGTTGAACTAAAACATCAAAGAATCGATGTGGGGATCGGATCGTCGAAAGGCACAGACAAGCTACAATAGACACTGTTCTGTCTTGCCATCACTCACTTCTTGTCAGCTTTCGTAACTTTGACTTCAGAGGCTTTTGAGGTGAAACTATTGAAGAGATTGATACACACGTATACGTAGTGGTGTTGTTCTAATGCACATCACAAAGGCAAATCTGCATAGGCGATGTATTCACATATAAAGATGGTCAATGCGTTCGTAGAATGTGGGTGCTGACAGTACGGGCAATTATTTGGGAAAATATTCTTCGCATTTAACTCAGCTTTGATGTGAAAATAATGCAAAAGTTTCGCGATCGTAGTGAAGCATAGAAGAAAGTTTCTGAGAGGATCGCAAAGGCGAGTGCAGAGTAATGAAGAAGAAGTGGAAAAAATAGAAGTAAACAGGAAATAAGAGGTGATAGAGAAGCAGAGAGATACTCTGCGGCCATTTGCAAATATTCTGAAAGTATGTGCAAGCTTAGAATACGTGTAGATTTTAGCAATTCTATCAAAGTGAAGGACTAATGTATATAATGGTGTGTGTAATAAACCCTCGAAAAGTGAAACGAAATTAAAAAGAAACAAACAGAAGACGGAGAGTGACAAGATTGAGCATTAGAAAAAAGAATCCGTAGATTTCAGTTAAACAACCCATCAGAAATGTATACAAACTGAAAATTGCTGCAGTAGTGAGTTCATTTCCTCAATAATTTTTTGGGGAGAAAAAGCACTTCGATGCAGTTGCAATTACCTGTTGCTTTATTTAAGCCGATATATCCATCGATTTCCGACGTTTCTGAAGGATCTGCAACGATGGCTCTCTATTTGAGAAAACAAGTGCAAACGCAGACTATAAGAGTTCACATCGAATGTCATTTTCCTTTATTTCATTTGAGAGATCGCTTTCATCAGTTACTAATATACAACAAATATACGGAAAAATGTTTTCACATGGTGGTCGGAACGACTGCTTACTTTGATTTTCTTGGAAGAATTACTTTTTTGTTGAGAATATAGTAAGAAATAGAGAGGTGAAAAATGTATGCAATTTGCCCAACTTCAATTGTCAACTTCTTTCGATGTTGACTTTGGTATGGAATATAATGCAGCTGATCTCATAAGGTACATAAGCTGCAGCAAAGAATTTTCACTGCTTCATCGATCTCCACGTTGAGACCATCGGATGGGTCGGCCAACAAACACTCACAAACACTAGTCTTTCTTAAGCAATTTTGTGAAACATTGTGAGAAATAGGCGGAATTCTCGCACCTGGCAACGCACCTGAAACCATGTCCATATATCATTTTGATTGCAAACATCTCCAGAAGATAAGTGCTTGCAAGATTTGCTGTATTATTACACCGGCAACGAATCAAAGCGATCTTGACATGGCCTATGTTTTTTTTTTTTTGCACCTGAACTCGTTTCACACTCTTTGTAATACCTGCACTATCTCTGCGGTTCAAAATCAGCTGTTCGATGTGTTTTCAACAAAATTTTCGACATCGAAAAAAAAGTGCTCTGCGGCATTATTTAGCAACACTCTAGCTAACGGACATATAAAAATGGTGTAATGGCATGAAAGATGTTCCTGTAAGGCAAGCATTAAATGATGCGATCATCAGGAAGTGAAGTAAAAGCTGCGCGATTCATACACTTCCTCTTTTATATGAAAACTTTGCATCAGTCTTCTTCGCGCTTAAACTACTGAAGAATTTCGTTGACTAGTAGGGAGGCTGAATGGAAATTGGAGAGAGGTCAAATAGCTGTCACCTTGAATAATCTCATTTGCCATCTCTGAGGTTTTGCTTCCGATTGAAGACATCTTGCAGCTGGTCGATTTGCATCGTTTAACTCGCATGCGTCCTTTTTAATAACAAAGATTTTATGACTGTTGTTATGTTGATGCTTATGGTGAGTGCTGTATGAACTATGAACGATCTATATCACTTGATTGAGTGATTGAGTGATATAGAGATGAACGATCTATATCACTTGATTGAGTGATTGAGTGATATAGAGATGAACGATCTATATAGGGTGCATTAAAGTTGCTGCTGTGATACGATAGAATATGCATAGCATATCGTTTCTCAAGAAATTGCGATGAACGAACAGGATGATATTTATCGTATTCGAGTCATGATTGATCCCAATTCACAGTGGAATTCAAATTGCACTGAAATTGCTGCGAAGACATTCAACGTGGCTAACTACATTCTGCGTATTTGACATTTCAATGCAGCTCATATTGTGTCATAGCAGAACATGGTATGCATGTCTCGTCACTCCATTTGATAAGTAACATAAAAATTGTTGGGAATATGCAACATATTGCGACTTCCACAACTGGTTATAAGACTAGGTCAAAGGATTTGATCTCGGAAAACGAAGAGATTATCGACTCAAATTTCAGCTAACTTTTGACTTCTAAATTGTGAACGGTTTTCTTCATATACCCAACGAAAGCTTGTTCGTGCTGCTCGAGCAACGTCACCATCGGCTCCACTGTTATCAATATGCTCGCTGCCTTAACTGTCTTTGCTAGTACAGTGACTCGCTTTACACGGTCTCTTACTGCTTATTCACAGCATTTATGGCAATGCGTATTGCAGTTTCCTTCATGCAATTTGGATTATGCATTTGAGGGCTGCAATAGACAATGTTGTGCATAACAGCCAAATATTGTCCAATTCCGCTGTTTTCCTTTTTTCCTCAGATGAACACTTTGACCCCTTCCAGAGGGAATGTGCAAACTGGGGAAAGAACAGCCACTAGCATTCCACAAACTTGTACCAGAGAGGTAACCATTGAAATGGGAAAGACGACAGACAGCATGGGAGAGGGTAGAGACGCAGGGCCTTGCACTCGTTGCGCTGTTGGTTGGCGACTGGTTAGAGCACGACTGTTTTCATGGGCGCAAATTGACGTGTTCGGAAGGCGTGGGGAGAAATGACTTCTCGGGATGGGGGGGGGGGGGGGNTTGTAGGTGTTGTCATCAGAGGTAAAATGTTAATGACGGTGGAGGTGGTCGTTGTCGTAAAGACGCATGATGCCTTTGCGGTGCAGCATTCGATTGAGCCTTTTTTGGTCGGGAATCCAAGCAGTAGTTCGGTGTTTCAGAAGGATTTGTTGTGGGTCGTTGTTGCATCGTTATTCGTTGGTAGATGTTCCTTCCTCACTTCTCTCGTGATATTCGTTATTTTTGATTCACCAACCGTGGCCATATCGTGTATGTGTGCATGTCTGCCTGTCTTTATCGTGTGATTGCATTGTGAAAACAACTGAGGCTGCCGTCTTGATGTAATTTTAAGCTATAGGACAAGCTGTAGGTCATGAGGCATGTCACTTTTCATATTGATCTCTCAGCTGTAAATGAGCTGAGATGCTTTTAAGCATCTAAAAGTTTGTATATATTTTACAAGCTATCGGATCGTATGTCATACTCATCAAGTTTCATTGCAAGGCAAGTGCACATCGTTTGTGGACTTTCTTTGAGATGAGAGGCAAATGTAGTGAATGCAAAATACAATCAGAGAAGAGGATAGGGGAGAGGGAGATGAGGCCTTTAAAATTGACGAATTTGGTCGAGACCATTTGCTTGCCGATGTTCACTACCCTCGTGCAGAAAGCGAAAATTTTGTGATGAAGATGGCTCAAACATCTGTATTATTCGGCCTCATTGTAAATGGGTTATGTTGGTTATTCCTCAGCAGTCCTTTGTTTTGCTAATGTGTCTGTGCATCTATAGGTAATGAATACGTCGATGACGCATCGCAACGATTCGTTGCTTTACCGAACGATATCTGAGGTTGATTATTTCCTATTCCGCAAGAAACCCACTCTCTTTACCTTTCGCCTTACGCTCCTTTAAGCCATGGCAGAGCTTGAAGGGAGGGGGGGGGGGGGGGGGGACAGTGTGGTTGTCAGGGCTGGAATTTTGGGGACGATGTTTGGGTTGTTTTTGAATGTCGCTGCCGAGAGGGAGATCGCGAAAGAGCCAGTTTGAGTGAAGGTTTTAATAAATGCTGNCACAGTTCACGACTCGGGCGTACACGGCGGAAGGCAGTTGGACCAACTTCTGTCAGAAAAGGTAGTCAAATGATCAAAGATGAGGCGGAAGGGGATGTGTAGCCGATGGGAACCAACATTTGTACCCTGGAATTGTTCGTGGATGCTTAGTGCGGAAATTTGGTCCCCATAACATGACTCGTAGCAGAGTGGTCACTTGTGATGCGCAAACATTTACTTCTTGCATTACAAACTGTAGCCATTTAAATTTGAAATGCCTTCGTTCTCAACGAGCTCAATCCACGAATATATGGTCATAACGGATTTAGTTGAAAGATTTGAGTTCTCTGAATGTGAAATGTTCACGTTTCCTCATTTCCCCACAATTGGTGCAATATTGCGACAAATCATCTTCAGCTATCCTTATTTACGAAAGTATCTTGGAAACAAGATGGCACTTCTATGCAAAAAGAGGGCCGCCAATGGACTTCTTCCGATGTAAAGTCCACATTACCAAAGAGCTCTAAACTATTGCTCTTATCTTCATGCTTATTGTACACCTGTATATTTATGTCAGGTATTATTTCTTCGGTTGAAGGATGAGGGTCGCTAAATTCTCTGTAGGATCTCTAAGAGACTGTTTGTCTTGCGCTTATAGGCGTATTTCTATATGTATGAGTGTGCTACGTAATTATTTTTTGCTCTGTCGTGATAAGTGAAAGCTACTTGAATTTGTCTTAAGCTGAAGTGTTCCTCATGATGCAGATGTTTTGCGGAACGAACCTGGAATTTGCTTTAATAATTTAAAGCATTGTTCACATATAAAACCGAATTCTTAGCAAATGATTTCTTCCAAAGTTAATTTTTGTAGTCGCTGAACGTCTTTTCCTTCCTGGGAACCGTTCATATTTTCCATTCATCGCAAAGGGACATACGATTTGCCTGCACTATCTTTTTACATCGTTTTCGCTCAATACCAATAAAATTGTTTTCCGTTGAAAATAAGAAACGCATGCAGAATCGCAGGTGGCCGTTTTGCCACAACTCATTCCCATTAATGCTCATGCAAACGCCGACCAGATGTGTGCCTCATGCAGTTGCGAGCCAACGTCGATTAATCAGATGTTCAGGGAGCAGCTATTCAACAACCTAGCCGAGTTGGAACGATGGTCACACACTTGGCTTCACTCCCTTCAGTTGATTGAACATGCCTATTTTTCCCCCACTTTTGACGGAGTTAAGGTCGGGAACACTCATGTGGTCTCGG
>JAARMF010003963.1:962-17222 GCA_022844705.1 Toxascaris leonina
TCGGCAGTAATACGATCCCGACCGATATGGGCTGTAGATTCGTCGACTCCTGAGAGCACGATTGATCGCTGACGGATTTTCTCCTCCTCGGCTGCTAGTAAGGCATCAGCTGCAGGAGCAAGAGATTCACTAGCAGCAGTTTTTGTCAGCACTTCTTTGTGCAGTTCGAGGATTCGATCGAATAGTTGCTGTTGCATCGCCAGCATTTGTTTTTGCAATGCAACCATTTCATCTAAACACGGGCTCATAATGGACCGAACGAGCGGTTCGACGAACTCCATGATCTCATCACTGTTTGAGCTCGATGCGGCCTTTTAGGCATTACTGGGCGTGACTGATGAGCTTAAAGAACTGCGTCCTCCGAAATCTTTGGCGAGATGCAAAATAGCAAATCTCGCACCGCTTCCAAATGACGAAGATTGCACCCAGACAGCAAGCTCGACACGACCGCCGCGTGTCACAACACTTTAGAACAGTTGGTATCTTCCTCTTCAATAAGTGTCACAACAACACTTATTGAAGAGGAAGATATCAAACGAGGTAGGAAGAGAAGGAGATGAAGGAAGAAGGGGGAGGAGGATGACAGGGATGAGGAACGAGAAGCAGCCAGTCCAGTAGCGCCCAACTGAAAGGACACAATGATGGAGTGAAGACGCATGCCGGCCAGCGGTGCTGGGAATCGACAGGCACGATGAAAACGCGAAGCAAAGGGTGGCAAAGAACTGCGATACGATGCCAAACGGCGCATCGCAGAATCCTTGCCACGCTGTGCTGTGCGCTCTAGGATCACGCCAAGATGCCTGCGAATACTATTGGCATCAACTAACTGGACGAAACCGGAGCCAGTTACCAGTCTAGCCTTGAATTCTCCATCACATGGATTAGACCTTCAAAGGGCCCCAATGACGCTCAACAAAAGGATATTGTGAAGAAATAGAGATTTGAGGAAACCTCACAGATGTGCTTTCCCATATGAGGAAGCGCAGAGAACATGAAGATAAAGAACGCCGACACCATAACGTGTAGGGCATAGCAGAACCGTTGTCGCACGCCGTGCTGCGCTAACCGAACCCTCCAGTGAATGCCGCCGTTGTCACGACTGATGAAATCAACGAAAATACCGGTTAGTTCAGAAAAAACGAGAGAGGGCAACCAATTGCACCAGACATCAAAGGGGCATCACTGAAAATGCTAGGTATAGCCACGACTATTCCATTTCAGTAAACTGTGGAAAAGATGATAAAAACGGCAGAAAGTGCGAAAGACCGATATTTAACACCAGCACTTCCTCGTAGCCTTGACTTCGAGAAACCCTCAACCGATAATACGCCTCAATAACTCGCAGTCGACGCTCAGTCCAAGCGTTTGCTTGTAGAATATCTGCGTGATACTGATTCACGTCTATTTTAACACTATTTTGGAGCGCGTTTACTACCAAGAGCGTTCTGGCCGTGTCGTCATATGCTGCATCATCTTCGAATGAACGAGATGGTCGAAATTTGATACGATCGCATCAGAGTACAAAGTTGAGACTACAAGTTATGCTAGTCAAATCGACTTGACGATTCATTACTCCCTCCGCTTTGGATATCGACTGATACGTTCGCGCCAAAAGATGCGAAAGCAGTGCAGAAAAAAAAAGTGATGTGCGCACTGAAAGGATGAGAGGAACGCTTGGTTAGGCATTTTGTGGATATTCGTCAATCTTTAGACAAATATAAGGGATACTCGTGTTTACATTACTGCATTATTGGGCAAATTTGAGGAATCCAGTGCGCTTACTTCTTCATTGGACACTTAGCGGACGCGAGTGAGTCATTATCCGCCTCTCGGTCACCTGCATAAGCTGTTCAAACCGCAAGACTCTCGCTGATAAGGGAAAGCAGCGGTGCGACAGTTAAAGAAGGTACATCGTCGTTTCAGTTCGCGTTACTTCAACGAGCGCTTAAAGCACGATATCTATTTTCCGAAATCTATTCTTGATCGCGTAATATAGCTGAGGTGTGGGCATAAACTGCATTATTCAATCGATGTACCTTTTCACCAGCCATCATCAACAGTGAGATAGATGAATTAACCGGCGAGGAAATAATCTTACGTCGGCTTACCAACAGATTCTTTCGTTTGCGCTTAATCATCAGTCTGCCACTTTACTCCATCACCGATGCTGGTTATTTCAGCCGAAACGTCAGACACTCAACCAATCTGTACTGAACAATGGACGAGACGACCATCACGGTCTACGAACATGATTTGAAGTCAAAACTTTGATTGCAATGACACGATATAACACTGCTAGATAAAGGCATCATCGAAAAGATTCTGTACTTTATACGATACCCTCCAGGTTTATTAAACGATCCAGAAATCGGTAGAACTGCTTCGCTCAACTCATGAACAGCTGTTCTGGAAAGAAGCAGGAGGGGCAAAAATGAGGATTTTACACGAAAAAAGCTATCTTCTGTTACCCCTTCAGCTGATAGTTCCGCTGCCTAGCGAATTATCCCCTCTTTAAGAAATGGTTTCGTGAAGAGTAAATATCCAAATGGTGTGAATGATGAAAATGAATTAAAAGGTTTTCCCACGTAGAGTTTATGTGATGGAAATGAAGCTAAAAAAATTGGAAAAGGAGTTAAAAAATCGAATTGTGTTACGGCAAAGCAGCCACGGAACTTACCGAGAGAGGTGAATATTGGTGAGTTGTGCAGTACTACATGATCTGCTAGCTATTTCTTTTTCCCACTTAGTAAAGTTGAGGTGAACTTGCCTCGATAACTGAGGGCCTTATCGTGACGTGACCATATGAGCAGTCTAAATAAGCGATCTTGCCCATCTCTCGCCAAAGATGTTATATTGGGACTAAGGCTCATAAAAGCGCCTTTCATAAGATCGCTTGAGCCAGATGATGGCGGATGGCACACATTATAGTCCGCCTATGCAGCGGATGACGCGTCGTCTTTACGCTACATTCGTGAAACATCTTTGAGCCAACCTTTCAGATTTACTCCCTATGAGAAAGGTTTAAATAAAAAAAAATTTCTCAAAATTCTCCAAATATTTCAGCAACAGTTTTCTCCATAAAAAATAAAATTCGAAAACGAGTATAAAATTTTTCTCAAACACCAAAAGATCAAAGGTTACCGTCGTTTAATGAATTTCTGAGTGATCTTCTTCTAAAAAATACCCAACGAATGCTCCTATAACTTTGCACAAGAAATTCATGTGCACAACAAAAATCGATATTCATTGCCTGCAGTATCTCTAACCTATTGCGAACATTTCCAGCCGCTACCACTTGTGTCCTAGAAAACGTCGGCTCCATTCTGCACGTCGTGCGAAATACTTGCTCACTCCAACAGTTTGATTAGAACTGACATTAGTTGAGATATCGTACCGTCATATATGACAAATCTTCACTCACCCTTCATTCTGACTCAGGCTTAAACAACAACCTTGCTCGAATTCCGTCATAGAATTTCCTACAAATGAGTCATTTTCGTAAAATTCTGTTGGCCGGAATTCTAAGTTGGCGCTGAGCTTCTCNATTTTTGTAAAATTCTGTTGGCCGGAATTCTAAGTTGGCGCTGAGCTTCTCGAGAGACTTTTAGAAGCATAAAAACGTTTACCACACCAAAAACACAAAGCTGTCAACAGCAACGTTCATTCCAACGCTATAGAGTTGATACCATGCAAGTGAAATTTGTATCAATACTCTTAAAGAGCAGTCATTATGAGAACCTAATTCATATGAAATTTTTAAAAAAAGGAATAAATGCGTTTATCACCTGCTGGTACGGAAATTTTAATATTTCTAGCCTATCGGGCCAGCTGCTCTTCACTTCTTAACAATTGTTCAGAAACCTCTCGGATGCCATCCCGAAAACGGCTTCACCGTGCGAGAGGCATCTTTTGAAATAAGGCTGGGATCTGGTTTGAAATCTCATGGTTTGAAAATATTTTCGGTGGCAACTCCAAGTTTTTTCTTCGCCCACTCGGATGGAGTTCGACAGGCTGAGATTGCAGTTGCCGCTTCCAAGTCAAAATCTCTCGTTTTTGGCGGTCTCTGTTCTACCGCCTGTTTAGCATTCGTTTTGCTTCCTAAAAGAGATGCTCCAAATTATCTGAAGGATAAAGCATACACACTGTTAGTGTGATGCGAAACGCGCGCTCCAAAGCCAAGTTCACAAAAAGTAATAAAGTCCGCTGCTGACCACAGCGAATCATCATTACAAAAGTTGCACTGGGCTGTTGATAGCTGAACTCATGGTAGACGTGTGCGGATGAATATGACCTCAGAGGTGCTGTGAATGTGAAAGTGTTGTGCCAAATCTTTACTCTAATAACTCGAAAAGCATAAAAATGAAAAATGTGCAAAATGGCAGGAAAGTGAACGTTCAGTTGTGATATCTAATGCCGTAACTTTCAAAATAACATCAAACTGAAATTCATTTTCTATACAATGAACTGCACTGCAAAGGACGAAAATGGATAAAGGAGCTGGCGTGAACTCATTAGCAACAGGAAACTGACGTTCCCGTGAAGGATAAAATGAAACCGTTGTTTTGTGGTGCATTGCGATTGGTGAAATCGGAGCCCTCAAAAAAGTTCATGTCGATGGCCAATCATGCCGGCTTTAGGTACTCCCATGTGTTCGCTCCGAGGAGTCGTCGCCTTGTTAATACAAACTGATGGGTTGAGTGGGCAGCGGCAACGCCATTACCGGCCGAATTGCCTACAAACTCAATCATTCCGACGAACTACGCATCAACGCCGTCAACACTAAAAAGTTCCAATTCAACTCACCACAAAAACCTAAACAACCTTACTATTTCAGGTGAAAGATGACGTTCTTCGCATGAACCTTGCAAGGCGAAATTGCTAACTGCTCGAAAGCTCCTATTTCTTTGCAACAAGAGTCATCGTGGCCATCCTACGACAGATCCTTTCATGTAAGTCGCTTATGCCTAACCAGACCAGTAATGAATGGGAAACTGACCTCTTATAGCATAACCGACATAACAAAGTGGTAGCGAGTCCAGAATGGCATTGTCGTAAGTATTTTTTGTTCTCCCAGTGAAGAAGCGGTTCTGAGTTTTTCAACGATCTGATCACAGTGATATCCGGAACATCACCCTCATGAACGTAGGTTCACGGAGATGGTGTAATCAACTGAAGTAAATTCAAGCTTTAGTAAAGGAAAATTAATAACTTTCTTGCTAATACAGGATTTGTATTGACAACTCCCAGATGACTGTTCCACCTGGAATCGTCTCATATTTCATATGGCCTCGAACAAAGCTCTGAATAATTGAATAATTTTTAAAAGCTCGTTGACGGCATCTTACTCCAGTTTTAGTTTCTGACAAATTGTTTAGATTTGCGAATTGCTTTTGAAATTAAAGGTTCACACCAGTATGATTTTGTGGTACCGAAGAGAGTGTGTAATTCCCTATGATGCGGCTTTCTTCGACCTATGGAATTAATTTCATATTATCTCGAATGGTTTCGCTCTTTTTCAGTATCCAATTCGACATGGCACTGTAGACGATTGGGATCTTATGGAACGGTTTTGGGAGCAGTGTTTTTTCAGATATTTGAGAGCGGGTCCGGAAGATCACTTCTTCCTGCTCGTAAGTTTTGCATTTTTTTCATATTTGTGATTGAAGATGCAACGTGGTGAAAAGCGAGAAAATTTTTTCGTCGTTATCATAACCATCCAATAGGTACTCGCCGAATAGATCCATATAAATCAGATCTTTCTGCTTCATGCGTGCGTTGAAATAGCAAAATTGATTCGAAGAGACAGGATTTTCTTGCCTTTAGCAAATTTTCTCCCATCCACGGGATAAACAAGTAATAGATTGGTGTTTTTCAGAAATGGAATACTGCATATTCGTGAGGTGGAACAAGTGCCTGTCCGCTTAACGGAGGATTTCTTCAAGCATAAGCGAGGAAGAAATAAGCGCGTTTTTGTTTGATCTCAACAAGCACGGAGATTTTCGATTGCTGAAATAATGCTCGAATCGTTCAACATGCCCGATTTGTATATTGCGGTTCAGGCAGTTCTGGCACTCGCGGCATCGTGACAGAATTGTAACGTCTCACATCGATCACTTGCTGGCATTGTGTGCTTTCATTTTTTTGCTTTTTTTTGCTTTTTCTGATTTTTTTCCTAGGTTTTATTCTCTTGGTTTATCCTGTTTTCATTTGCGTTTATTTTAACTTCGTATGGATCATTCGATGCATGTGACTTAAGAGTGTGCCGAACTGCGGATTTGAGCGACTTTCACCGTCATCACTGCAAAGTCGCAATCAAGCAAAAGAAACTTTGGATGATCGAAACACAAATTATCGCCTAGCACAAGTTGAGAGGGAGTTTTTGTGTTCCCTAGGTGAACCTTAACCGATCAATGAAACGACTCATTGTCATGTTGAGTGATCAACCATCGACGTTTATCAATACTGTCGTTACCGAGAGTGTCGATATGAAGCACAAATAGAAACCGCAAAGCGCAATAACTTGATGACAGGGTGAGGTAGGTGTGGGAAAATTTGGATGGACCATAATAAAAAATACGGAAAATACTAAAGAAAAACATGGAATGCAGCTCAAAATATCAGGAACAGAAAAAGTGCTTTGCAAACTACGAAACTCTGAAAACAGAGGTTTTTGAGTCTGAATTTAGAGATCAGTTCTCCATGATCTCATCAACACTAAGATAACCAGCTTTTTCTATCGTCTGGCTTGCTAATACATATTTTTCCGGACCGCGGCAAAGAGATTTTTTTCTTTGGAGAAATTTCTGCGAGACAATACGGTGGTCAACACAGCCACAATTCTCCCACTGATGATCGTATACGATGGGCGAAATGAGGCGTATAAAGGAATCAAAGAGAGTGGACAGTTCGTTTAAGTTGATATGCAATAATACCGCTAAATATGGGTCATTTTATAAATAAGCAAACCTTTTGCCCTTACGTTTCCTTAGGGTTTCGCGCTTGTTAAATGATTCACTTCTTAATCTTCAGTGTTTAAATTATGTTACTATACGGCATGAGTTTTGCATAACAAACANCCTTTGCATAACAAACACGGAAGTAAACAGACATAGTTTAATAATGGAGAAATTACTGTCATAACAGTGTAGTACTTAGAACGTTTATCTTTGCATAAATGCTAAACGATAAGGGATGGTTCAAAGTGCATGCTAAAAAGATTATTAGTTAGGAATAACTACCAAAATGCTAACGAAGTACTCAGCATTTCAGGTGCATGCGATGCCATTTAGAAAACAATGATATCATTACTGCGATAAGAAACGAAAAAAGAAGTCACGGAATATGAGCACAACGACCATATCGATTGATCGGTAAAATTAGATCACTGGAAATAGCAAATACTACAAGGCAAAAAGGAGGACGACGACCACGACGACGACGACGACAACAGCTGATCTACACCAAAATAATGTCGGCTTTCACATAAAATTAAGAGACGTAATTCAGCAGTGCGCAAAATTCGTCTCAAAATGTTTCAAACCTTTTGAATCTATTGCACCTGTAACTTCAAATCATTGTCTCAATCTAATCTGATTCACTCTAAGGTTCGAAAGAAGAAACAACAAGAAAATCAACGGAAAGTCAAAATGTACATATTACACCGGCCAATCTTTAATTGCAGCATACAAACATTCTAGTCAAACACTTATAGATAGTATTCTTGCATATCTCTATAAGCGGAATTAAGAATTGGTGGAATTTTTAGGCTTCAATTATGCACGCATGACGGCTATTCAGATGGGCGGTGATTAAACAGATAGAAGCAGTTCTCACAAACGAAATAACAAATAATCAAGAAGTAAACGAATAAATAATAGGATTTTTTTCTTTGATGTTGTGAACCTTGGAATACGCCGAATTAGGTAACGATGTTTATGCTGACATTTCCGTTCACTGAGCCATAATCACAGCAAAATCTTCAAACCTCGGTAACTCAACGTACTAGATATAGTTATAATGCGTCTGAGAAGGAACAATGTCGTAAAGGATAAGAAAATGAAAGAGTATGTGCGATAGTCCGAATGTCCTTTTCGACATTCGGGACAATATCCATAGGATTGCTTTAATATTACATTCAAAACGCATGTTTATTCCCGAGTTATTTAAGAAGCCGCAAGTAGGAGGAGGATGATGAGCGAGTAGTTGAAAAACATGAGGGAAAAAATACTCCTTAAGCGATTAAAACTTTGCTAACCGCCCTAAAAATGCATTTGATTTTATGAATTCCATCCAAGCATAGCCTAGTGAAAGTCCTGTTTCGAGATCATTTAGTTACCAGTTCATTCATTATTTCTACATTCGACGAATAAATATAACCACTCTAGAAGCATGATGATATTTTTTCAACGTTCGATGTAATATCTAACTGTCATCGTCGATTAAAACCATGACTCTCAACGTTCGCATAGCATAATACAAGCTATCAAAATCACCGATTCATAAAGGCAATATGACACCATTCTTCGACTTTACTATTCTAACACATAGATCTAGGTTAGACAGCGTTGAGAATGAAACATTCGAATAACTGAAAAACGCGAGAAAGCGCACCAGAGAGGTCGCAAGTAAATGGATCTCCTATCAAAGAAACTGACTGCATAAATTTGAAAGAAACAGTCATGCTTTGGATAATACAGCTCATTATAGATAATACAGATAACACGCGCTCATAGTCTCCAGACGACGGTCCGCCGCCAGGAAATTCGAAACACAGGGTGGAGAGCGATTTACGGAATGTGGAGCTGATTCACTAGCCTATCTTACCTTTTCTGACTTGCAATTTGAAATGATCGGTTGGAAAGAAAGAAATAAAGGCATGAGTGCAAGCTTCTCGGCTTAGACTTCGGGCGCGTTGGCGTCTATCATCAACAAACGTCCAATGACAAACACTGGACTAGTATCCGGAAACCTGTGCTTTTTGCACTGCGCCTTTGATAAGCATTGCGCCTTGAATAAGAAGACTATCCGTTTGATCGAAAATTCATGGCTCGAGCTTCTAATATGAATCAGTAGCTTCTAGGATAAGCTCGAGCTTCTAATACGAACGTATCACTATCGAGCATTTCAAGTAGTATAAATAACTCGCTTAGGGATTTCTGTGTGCTCATCTCCGATGCCAAATCGCATATTCAAATGACAGTGTTCGAAGAACCTACTTCAATATCTCTATCACGATCGCATGCACGATCAAGCGGGCGCCTGTCATCAATCAACACGCAATCACCAAGACTGGACCATTAGTACAATGCGATTTTTCAACTATAGGCAATAAATATATAATGAGACGCTACTATGCGTGTATGCATATAGCAATGAGAACGGATTGCAGAATGTGACTTGAATGAAGAATGGGGCCAAGAGATATATTGAATGTAACACATAAATTCTAACTACCAATGCGAAAAATGTTATGAGGAGAATCGATATTGCAGCGACGAACGATGAAGGCCAATATCAATGTTCGGCAATGTTCCATGACTTGAACATCATCCATGGTACAATATCATCTGTATAGAGTGCACCACGGGGGTCGGTAGCTCAGTGATACAGCCTTCGCCTTTTAAGCGAACAGACCTGGATTCGATTCCCGGCTGATCTCCCAGCGAATCGCCAGCAGGCTGACCACCAGGCGTTCCAAAAATCTGGTCACAACAGCCACGTGTGGCTGTCAGCTGCACCGATCAGGGAATCGATGAAACTACAGCTATCTTCGTATCTTTGTAGGTTTGTAAAAAGTGCAACAAAACACATGGAATCATCGATTATCATCATCATTCCCTTGCTTATTTGCGGGCTCCTTCATGGTCAAAGTTCGCGTTCGCGTAATACCTCCTCTATCAGCAACACATTGCATTTGATGCGTCAGGTAAATAGCTGGCTGGCGCATCGCTCAATCCGACATCGAAGACCATTGCCACTATTAACTAGAGGCCATCGTTGACCTCTATTTCTTGCACAATGCCCCAAAAAGGAAGCGGATGTGTTTTATCCGAAAATCGAGCATTATTGCCTTTAAGGGCCTAAATGAAAACAAGTATGGTTTCGTAAACATGGAGGAGAAAGTTCGGACATTGGACGCTCTTGACGAATTCAGTTCAAACTGAAATTTTTTAACTTTGTTCATATGAATAATCATCTACTTCCAAATTACTTTCTGCTCAGACGTGAGCATAAAATAGGTGCGTCGATTTGCAGTTGCTCTCCATGAATATTATACAGTGCAAATGCTAGACAGAATACTACACAGTGAATTTTAAGCTTTCGTTCATTAATGAAATGAGTATCCATTCGAAGCATTGCCGGATATCTCAGGAAAATTCCTCAAAAGAATTTTTGCTACGTCAAATTTCAACATCTCGCCAGCACACCTGCACAATGGGAAAATTTTCACATGATCTTGGAAAGGGAAAAAGTTCGATGGGATATTAGTGCGTCAATATTGCCTCTAATTTCATTCTTGAGCACTTTCGTATCGTATTTGGTGTTCGCCATTATTTTGTGAAGTTGCTCTCTCAAATGAATGAATTTTTCTTTGTACGGCACCAATATTGCGAATGGATGAAAAGATTTCCCGTTTGATCAATTTTTCTTTAATTAAGGATCTGTTGGGATGAGGGCAATCTTTCGTAGAAGAAGTGTATATCGAAGTGGTACACTCCAGTATCCATCATACTGCTGCCGAATTGACTTTATGTTGCTGCTGTTGTTGCTGCCGTTGCGTATTATAAGTCCTTCCGTCTGAGGCAATTAGTGAGGTAATTAGTAAGACGTGGACTGCCAACNACTTCCGTCTGAGGCAATTAGTGAGATAATTAGTAAGACGTGGACTGCCAACAGGAGAAAATAAATGGCCCAAAAGCGTTTAGTGCCATAAAGGCAAAGGCCAATTAAGCTATCGGTCGTTTTGATTCCAAAACAGTATGTCGAAGAAAATTACGTGCAATTTACTTCGTACTTCCTTTCACTACAGTAAAAAAAGTTCTAATTAGGATGGTAAGAGAGCGCACCTTTCTCATATATTAAACAAATGTTTCACAGATGTATGGAGTTGAACGCTTCAAACAACCTCGAGCGATGCTGATTAGTCCACACTGAACCTCATGCAACCAACCCAATCATGTCTTTTTATATCAACTTCCTCCCTAAAACTCAAATTTCTAATCGATAATGCCCTAATACGCTCTAATAAGCATTTTTCAATGTTAACCCTCCGCTACGAATATCCGAGGAAAACCCATAGACCTATTTCATGCTTTTGTAGGCCATGTAATTATTCTCAAAATACCTTTCCTCGTAATTCACACGCACTTCAAAGTATGTCCGCCTGTACGAATAAAAGACGTGAAAATGAGGATAATTAAACACATCTATTCATTAATTTACTATGTAAAACTACACATGATGGGTTTCCATATGCACTAACCGTGCTCCCCAAACGATGATGGACATTACATGTAGGATAGAAGATATATGCTAAACTCCACTGTTATGTAAGCATAATTAAAGCTGTGACAACGAATATTTTTTCCGACAATTGTATTGCGCGTTCGGACTGCGGCTGCACCATCAAGGTCTAAGGGCGCCACTGTAGCGGCTGATCGCATTGCCACAACTATGACGTCTATTCCTTTCACGGTTCACTGAGCTATCCCCTAAGATTCAGCATTTACTGAGCGGTGTGTTTTCATATTACTGCTGACTTGCACTCTGCAGTATGGTTTTATGAAGACCTCTCCCCTTGGGAAGGAGNAGGATTTAACAGAAAACAGAATCCGCAGACAGGAGTGAATGAATTGTTTTCGGTCAGAAGTAATTTTACTTCTTTGAACCAGATGGAAGAATGTAATAATCCTTGCAATAACTCACCCTCAGCAAACAATAGCGTTCAGCCTTTCTGACTAAACGTTTGAGGTCACCATTCGAACATATATCGTAAATACACACGTAGACATACGTACGAAACTACAACGGATGGGAGTGAAACAATCGACAAGGTCGAAACTCGGCACTTATAGAAGAGCTCGTAAGATGAAACTCACCAATATGTGAAGAGGAAGAGATTTGAGACCGCGCTGAATGATTTGCCAAAGTTTCAAGCATGAGAACTGAAATGTGGCAAGCTTTTGCAAGCTTTGAAAACGAGAAATTCTCAAAACGTTCGCTGGAACAGCTCACGGACATTCGTACCAATCTTTCTCATTCCTCCTCCATTCTACTCCTCTCGCATCTAGGTGTATTTCTCGCATGTCTGGTGCCTCCAGTTTGTGCGAGACCGTCGAGCTGGAGAGGCACGCTAGTATCTTCACAACCATTTTGGACCACAGTGAAACGCCCATTCAAATAGCGTCCAAATTCATGTTTTGCAGGTGGAGGTTGAACTATGAATATAAGCAAAACAAGCATAACGGCGCGTACAATAGATTGTACGAATCGGGAGTTGTTAGAGTAATAACATCACGTTTAATCAACCTTCCCCAGGAACATTATTCACCGATGGATTGTCTGTATTTCAGATGAAAGACCTCACGGAGCCTATGTTGAAGAGCCTGCTAATGGTAAAAATTTCGCTTATTCACAAATGCTATGCTAAACGCGGCTATCATGTTAAAGCGGCACCTGTCAGATGAAGAGCTGAAAGAATTTCGCAATGGTGCAAACAAGATAATCCGTCGAAAGTTTTAGAAGAAATGCAGGAATAGCTGCGTTAAAGGAAACGACACCGGGAGTGAAGGACGGAAATGAATGGGAAATACCGTAAGGGAGTGCAAGGAAGCCAAACCTGAACAACGAATGCGCATCCGAATTGGGAACAGCCGAACGCAATTAAGATAGTTCAATGCAGATGACGCACTGGTGTGCCAGGAGCAGCACGCAGTTCGGATGTGGCGCCGCAAAAATTCTCTTAAAACGAAACGAAACGAAACAAAAGCAGCAGCAGCAAATTTGTTAGGCAGCTTAATGACAAAAGAAGTGGCATGTGGCTGACCGGCTGCCCGGTTCGCTCAAATCACTCTTTCGAGAAATTCTTAGCTATCTGGCATTAGAAGTTCTCATCCCGCTAGTGTCTCCAACGGTCTTGTGCGGATGGATGTGCACTTGGCAGCCAACGACATGTCGTTTGTGGACGTGATATGTTTCTCCCCTTGACAAGCATACCACGTGTTCAAATTACACAAATTTGTTTCGCACTGCTAGCGCAGCATCCCCATAACGGAGCTCAGCTCAGTCCATCGAAATGTCATCTGCTGATGATGTTCATATAAGACAAGTTCACTTGAGTTTCTCCGTCCTTCGATTCAAATTCTTTTAAAGTCACCAATTGAATTTTAACGAGCGCAACCGCCGGTTTTTCTTTCAATTCGAAATTCAGAACGCTTTCTCTCGATCTACGAACAATTCTCATGGGGTCAAGACGAGATGGCGAGCAAAAAATCAGTCCTCCGTTGCTTATGTTAAAGAACCTCTTCCAGCGTTTTTCACGTCGGTAGTTAGGACCGGTTATTCGATTCCTTCATAACACACGCATTAAAGAGCGTATCGCAGTTTCCAACGCATCGCTTCCGAACTTAATTCGCCGTAAAAACTATCCGCAAATAGATTTTGCGCCTGCAATGGAATAAGCAAACCTACGCTTGCCTATTGTTATGTTTACAATACCCGTGATGTGTATGAACTAACTCTAAACACAAATTGCTTCACAAGGAAAACAGGTAGATTGCTGAGTACATGGAATCGAGCATGGAAAAGGATGACCGACGATACTGGCCAAGTTCTTCACTTCCTGTGTATATGCTGATCTCTGGTCAGTCCTGAAAAGTTCTCAAGTGAAGACAAGCTCAAACGACCTATCGAGGAAGAATAGTACACTCGCTGAATTGGCACATTTAGTCCAAAGTGAAACAATCTGAGGAGAGAATGTTCAAAAGGATGGCAGCAATTTGCCTCCTTGAGTACATTCGACATATATCTCGAACAACATATATCATCGCTCGAAGAGAACGTTCCACTGGCAGTTGGGAACGAAACAGTTTGTGCATTTTAAAAGAAAACAACTTCTCTAACGTCTAAATCTTTGCTGACAAAAAGCCATCTACAGCTTATGAAAATTCCTTGGGCATCCATGCGCCATAGCCCTGAAGTATTAGAGGGAAGAGAATTTTTCCAAGAAGAACGAAGCGCTGTGAGTCTGACGGAAAAGAAAGGATGATATTATTCAGAATTAGCAACTCAGGAATGCTTTGAAATACACCCGGAAATACTAGGATATCTACCATTACTCATCTGTGGCACTTGAACGCTCAAGTACTACGCAAAACTTCTACGGATACCTCCATTCCAACCCAGCGGATACTTTCTCAAAATGAGGAGGACACAAATACAGTCTGAGTCTGAAAGTCCAAAAGTGTAAAAGTCCTAAAGAGTGTTCCAAAGAAGTGAAACAATCTGAGAATGAAAAAGGTGAGGGAATGTTCCTTTTTTAATGATGAAAGTTTTGTTTTCTTGTCACTCTTTTTGCTCAGGTAGGAAGAAGTCGTGTCAAGTGAGTCTTTCATTCGCATTATATGATTTTGAGAAATTCACTGACTGAGGAGATGATTATCTCTTATGATCCTACAGAATCATCCTTTCATTTTAAGGTAAATGCAGCCTCTTCTTACCAGCTTGAAGGGCCCTTGTAGCCACGAAGTCCCAGTCAAGAAGTTGCAGTTTTCATAAGTTGGAGCAACAGCGCCATGTCTTTGAGTGAAGAATATGATCTTGTGAAAATTTCTGAAGACATTTTTTAGGGTCAACGAGGTCGAGCGAGAGTTTTTTATTCTTTTAGCTCTAAGCTCTATCACTAGCTTCTTTGGCACATATTGGCACATCGTAATACAAAGATACAAGGGTGCGAAGACAGCTGTAGTTTCATCGTTTCCCGTATCGATGCTGCTGACAGCCACACACGGTTGTTGTGACCGAACTTTTGGAACGCCTGGTGTCCAGCCTTCTGCCGATGGGAATCGAACCCGGGTCTCTTCGCTCAAAAGCCGAAAGCTCTACAACTGAGCTACCGGCCTCTGTCACGTCGCGATATAGTAGGAAAAAATATTTTCATTCAGGGTATCGTATTTGAATAGTAGTTTCATTGCTGTTTAAAAAAATAGGATGAGGCACATTTCACTTATTATTGCTGAACTTTCAAATGCGTCTAAAGCAGTGCTTCAATGATTCCAGGTTATGTTTATTTCGACTTCGTCGAAGACGTGCCTTTCAACAAGTGCATTCTCTTCCGAGCACTCTCCAGATGGAACACGTGCTCGATAAATGGATGCAAGCGGACGTGTGAATCACTGAAACACATTCCCATTTTAAATCTATTGAAACTTGACATCATGTTCTTGACGTTTCTTGGTGCGAAATTGAATTCATTCCTCTGTTTAGTGAATGGTAGCAAAAAGCTAGGTAAAATCTTATGGATGACCTGATCCAGACGCAGTTTGAGTTACTGTGTGACAGGTATTGTTAAGGTCCATAGAGGTGGAAGCTTCCATGCTAAAATCTCTTCACTTTCTCTCTAACGTCGAATTTTGAATCCATTGCAGTCTTTCACTCTTTTGATAATAGCGGCGAATTGCTGTTGATAAGAGCAGCAATAAAAATAATGCATGCTTAGCGGTTTCACTAAATTTCTAGAACGATTCTTTTGTGTATGACGACTTTTTTCATTGTAAAGCCACGAAACCAAAAATATATTAACGAGAGCTTAAGGGAGGAATAGGAGCAAATTTTTCCTATCTTTAGCTTCAGTTTTCCCATGCATAACACTGAAAGGATTTGAAAAAACAATTTTATCAGTTTGAAACGTGATAAGTAATTGTCCTTTTTTTATTTACTTAAACGTTCCCAAGTGGGAAACCATACAAAAAGTGATTGAACGTGAACCACAAGGAAAAGCAAACAGTTCGCAAAGCTAAAATTTAGGCGACCAGACGTTTGATGCATAAGAGCAGTAACAGTATACAGATCAAAATGACACTGCCGCAGCTTAAACGATGAATGAGTGAGGTATTAGCGACGCCGGCAAGAACTGCATTTTGAACGACGCGAAAGAGGAAAACATGCAGCACATTGTTTGTACTGCAGCATGTTTTGGCGAGCTGAATGGATGCCTACATCAGCTTACATCGAGGGGGGAGAGGGGGGGGGGGCGAATTGAAA
>JAARMF010003965.1:0-17203 GCA_022844705.1 Toxascaris leonina
TCGAGATAATAAAATAAGATGTTATTCTATACAGGGAGTTACGCGAATTTCTGCGACCCTCGATTGTTGAACTTATAAAGAAGAATCGAAAGAACGTGCTCAAGAATGGCTACACGTTTGGTAAACTCTCAAAAAGCAAATCAATCCAGAAAGGTCTTATTTATTTTATTTCATCTCGTTTTTTAAGTTAGAAACGTGTATATTTTATGGTGAGAGAGAATGGATAAAAAGATAGGGCAAATTATTTTATGTGGCAGAAAAGAGATTTTGAATAGTTTCCCTATCGGTGACCTTTGGGTTTATTTGGTTGTTTTTAGCTAGTCACTATTTTGAGATGAGTATTGTTTGCCTCTAAATTATAAAACGCTAGTCTTCTTTTTATTGTTTTACATCCATATTGTCTCTTAGATTTTCGTTCATATAGAATGGCATACGCATTAGAAAGTAGTCTTCGAAGAGAAAGAGCGATGTGTGGAATGTGAACTTGATGAATGTTCGATGGGATGATTTTGGGAGAAAATGATGAATGTGCATGTAATTCTTTGTGCGTTGCAGAAAAAAAAAACCATAGGGAGGAATGTTGATTAATTGCTTATTAAGCAAGACACACCTGAGATAACGCAACAAAAATATTGGAACTAGCAGTGAGACGTCATATTAGAGTAATTATTATTACAATTGATGAAGAGCAGTAAATGGGGTAAGAAGAACGAAAAGAATCTTCAATTTTGTGGAATTCGTATCGGCTAGATTAGGAACAAATTAGTCCCAATAAAAATGAAAATTATCGACGAAAGTAAGCATTCCACAAAATAACACTCCAACGGGAAAGCTTTTCGAGAAAGCCGAATTAAGCAATGATATCAAATTCATTTCCGGTTTAGTGGGATTTTCTTGGTGAGAAATAAATAATAACGTTATAGATGAGGAGGGGTTTGTTTTTTTTTTAAGTACGATATTTCCGTTTGTTCGTTTTTTCATTCGTTTTTAGACCTTTTCATTAGAAAAAAGGGTATTTTAAGAAGGGTATTTGAATGAAAGCATTTATAGTCATAGCCTAACGTGTTTAACTAAACGTTTCATGATATAATGACGCAAGAGCTTAAAATATTATCCCCGATATGTTAATAGTAATTTATTGTAATCTCCATCACACACGCTGAAATTTGAGTGATAAAGAAAATGGTTTAAGTGAAAGACAAAGAGAAAATGAGAGGTGATGGTAGATTTCGGAGGAGGTGTTGGTGGGTGGCAGGACCAGGTTGGATGTGGTAATAGCAAACCAGGTCCACTATATTGAAGCTGATATTTAGAGAATGAAGAAAATATTGGTGGTGGATGCAACAGTTGTTTGCATCGCTATTGTTTCTTTCCTTTTTTTTTGTGTGTTTACTCCGGTTAATTTCATTGGTGATTGTTGTTAATATTTTCTAATATCTTTGGGCTCCGAGGATTCAGAAGAGAAAGGGAGGAGAGAGTGCGAGGAGACCATTAAAAAACTTCTAGAAGAAGGGTCCATTACGATAAGTGAAAAGAAAAGAGATATTCTTTGAATCACTTTCAGGGCAACAATTCTGGCATTGGAAGCTCGATCCAAATGAGAAAACTCTTCTTTGTACGGATTGCAGCGCTTGCGATAATGCTGTTGTTATCGACCCAGCCGTCACTATAAAAAGTAATTTAATGTTATGAGTTTACGTTTGCATTATGTTTCAAGCTAAGTACTATTGGTGACGCAATGAGGAGAAAGACTTTTATGACTTTGTTAAGTGAAACACTTTCAAATTACAGGTGAAAATTCATTGAATTTACTAAAATTTATAAACTGTTTGCTCATTGCAGTTGCTGTTTCGGATATACAGCGCGTCTCGACAGGCGGTGAAATCGGAGACGGTTTGCATACGTTGACAATACACGTATTCCGTATGCACTTAGAAATGCTCTCATACTAGCTATGAGGTCAATAGAGTTCAAGCAATGCAAAAAAATGAAGACAGAATTCTGGAGTTGTGACGATCATCATGGATATAAGATTGAGCAACGCGCTTATCTCATTCTTCTGAACAAGTAAAATTCCAACATTCTGATAGGTGAATGAAAAAAAAATGGAATTTTGGCGGAAGTTTTTAGGCCAATTGCTATCGCATTCGAATCGATAATATGAAAATTCGAATGCATCACCAAAATTTCAGGATGTAAATATTCAAAAATGCGCTTTTTGTTTTCTCTGCATTCGCCTAACTGCTAGTTGGAAGCATCATTTACAATCGTTTCAGCACTCATAATCGCCCATTATATGTGCAATACCTTTAGGAAAATTCGCCGACAAGTGCGTTAGATTTTAGAAAAACGAGAAAATTATTCGAAAACAAATCCAGATAATGGCGAAAATGATCCCCAATTGTTCTCTTCTTCCTCTCCCTCTTCTCGCTCCCCTAAGAAAAAAAACAGCAACAATAACAACAAAAAGATGTCCCATCATAATAATGCATTATGACAAGTCTGCGTCACAATAACTGCAGTTTTTCGGTGGTGATTGTTCGCGTTCGTTATTGTTATAAACACTACAAAACCGAATCTGGGGCAGTAGTGATTGGATGAGCAATCATTTTGACAATGAGGCATGAAACCTGAACCCAAATCGAATACTTCATGATGAAAACGGAAAAAGTCCTATGAACAAATGAACGAATAACGTTTATAATGCATAAAAGTGATTCTTTCTATGAAATATTTTTTTGATGAGGCATCTTTTGAAGTCACTCATGATTCTCGAGGTGGTGCATTTGAAATGGAACAATTTGCCCAACACATTTCTAACGTCCGGATGATAACGTCTAGTAATGGCTGAGTTTCTATTAATTTTTCGCCTTGAGAGAGAAAACTGGTGATTTTTGACGGGAAATCTATAAGGAGCACAGTGAATGTTGAAAATTTTGTGGAAGATTTCATGGAATTGGTGTGAGTTTTTTCCTTCATCATTATCGACGCAAGTAATATCCGTTTCTTGCAAGGTTTTGAACCGACTACTCTCTTCTAAAATGAGCAATAATTTTTTGTGCTTTGAGACTTGATTGCCTATCCTTCAAATCAACAAACCCTTCGGCTTCCCCCTCTCATTTTCGGTACCTTCCGAAGATGAAGCAAATGAGCTTTACCACTTACATATTAACGAACTAGTGAATATTTATAATCTCAAGGTAGGCAAATTATATCTGAAACAAAAGACTACTCTTATATTGAATTTGATACCTTCATTTATTTCCGTGCAAATTGAACATTTTTCGACAGGTATTATTTTCAACAAATTTTCGTCTCGATAACACACATATTTAGAGCTTTTGATTTTCGACGTGCCCATCCCTCTTGTACTATATTTCTGATTCCTATATTACCTTCAGATGTGGCTAAAAAGCGCACAATTTGACAAAAATAAATGACCGATAGTTAATGCAGACTAAGCATCTAATTTCACCGAATGACTAGTAAACAACTGTACTAACGGGCGACATCACTAACGAAATACTCCATTAGGAATTAAATTATCTGGGAATATGGGGAAATGCTTATTCAAATGAACGCGATATGTTCTCATTAGGCGAAAAGGAAACGAAATAATGAAAATCTCATTGAATTTGAATTAAGAATTCAGCCTTATCGTATTTGAGGGAAATTTACGATTAGTCATTTTGCAGTGAAGAAAGACACTCAACACTTATGCCACATTTATCTAAGATCGCACTGATGAAAAAAAAAAAAATTCCTTGGATGCAAATGATTTGTGGAGAAATCTTTAAGCAATAACTATAATGCTCATTTTAATTTATGCAAAATTTAAGTGCAAAAATATTGTGAGAAGAGAAAGAGAGGAATGAACACGGTAACATCGATCATGCAAGACAAATAGTGATAGCCAAAAATTTATCACCTTTTCCTCTCATNGACAAATAGTGATAGCTAAAAATTTATCACCTTTTCCTACGTCTCATTATCTATTTTCTTAGGGCCATTTTGCTCTAAATGAAACCATCACGGCGGATTTGCTGAAAAATAGAACAAATCGACGATAAAGAACTATAGTCCATTAAAATATCTGAATGAGAAATTATGAATATAGAGTTGGGAGTTGAACAACGCACCATTGCTCAAATATCTCTCAAAGGACGACTATAGCGATCGGGCTCTTCATCGACCTATTTATACAGCAATCACAATGAGTGACTAGAAAGCGCAGTAAGCAGACCACTACACTGAAACACAATAAACATGACGTGTAATGAACAAGAAAAAAAAACAACAACGTTGAGATGCTGAAAAAAAAAACGAGTTCCGTTGACGGCCACTTTTGATCAAGGATGCATTACATACGGGAGGAATCTTGTCATCGGTCGAGTCTAGTCCAGTTGAGTCAATCGACAATCTATAAAACGGATACGAAGTTTGCCTTCTCAATCATCTCTCAGTACTTATTTGAGCGGGGAATTATCCACCAATCCTATCAAGTGCACCGATTGAAAATTTCAGAATTTGAAGATTTTCGATCGAAAACCAGTCTAACATTGAGTATCGATGATCACCGTACAAAATGTTGTTGAGGTGAGCATTCCTGTCAATGAACTGGCTCTTTGAAGAATGATTATGAAAGATTTTTCGCAAGAATTCGGTTATTTTAATAACCTGTTGAGTAAAAAAATTTCATCGGCAATTTCATCAGTAAAAGTAAAAACAATTCAAAATTTCGAATGGAAACAACGAAACTATATGAACGATTCGATGTCGTAAAAGACCACAACAATCTGGCGACGAGTGAAGCAAAGGAGGAAAAGAGATCGTCGCACACCTCAATACCCGTTAGCAAGGACATCGAGTCGTTGCGTGGTGATGATATAAATTGGTGTAAAATAACCGATGCACTTTTAATTTCAACAGCAGATAAGAATCCATTGTGAAAAGCGATAATCTACAAATTTGGGTGGAGGACGTTTCGATCATAGACCCTCGGCACAAAATACGACTCCAAATCGGGGCAGCAACCGCTGTGAATGACGCTTTACGAATGAATGACAAAAATGTTTATCACAAATAGGAACGTGTATTTATTGCAAGTTGCATCGCTTCAAACGATCGTGTGTGCTTTCCTTAGCGCATGATCGGGATAACGCAGATATTAGCTCACAAAGTTAGGGGAACGACGCATATTTTAGCTGAGAAAGTCAGCTAAGTTAAGCATGCAAGCTTATCGAAGCAAACAATTCGTGCTCATGCCTAAGTGACCTCTCCGCTATTCGAAAAGCTCACCGTGAAAATCTACGATTATTATCTTTTTCGGAAACAGACGAGTAAACGATCGATGGTTGGATGTGAATTTATTGCTGAACGAAGTTACACATTAAAGAAAACATATTGATGCTGGTGTTGTTAGAAAATATAAGATGCGCTTTGTAATGCTGAATGCACTAGCCAGTCGACCTAAAAGCAGGTTTTTATAAGCGATAACACAACCATGCGAGCTTCGTCCTTCTCTTTTCGTCTTCATTCGCAAAATACACCCTTTAGTTTATTTACAACAACTACACTATTACGTCCTCAGACCCCACCCTATGATGTGCTGCTTGACCATTGGATTGTTTGGCGCCTCTCAAGAAGTCGTTCCTTCTACAAAGATGAGGAGAGCAGAAGAAAATCAAGAGACACATTTTCCATCTTTTCGTACCACGATGAAACACAATCTAAAAAAAAAAAAAAAAGGCGTTCGTTGGCTTTTTCCCTTTTCCACAAGAATGGAATGACAATAAAAAGTCAGACAAGAGGTGATAATTTACACACAAAAAAATCACTTTAATCCTAAAATACAACGATATCCTGTCGATAGTGACGATGGCNCAACGATATCCTGTCGATAGTGACGATGGCAGAACGCGTATTTTGCAATGCGAAATTATAGTAAGTCTTTGAAATAACCAGTGTCAGCTAGATGAAGAATGATTAAATCGAACATTTATATTGGCAGAGGACTTAAGGATACGACTCAACTAGTCGAATTCTAATCAACAAATTAATAATTGACCATGGGCACATCTATGGAGAAGAAAATAAAAAAAAAAAAAACATTCCCTAATATTCAGTAGATAATCTTGCCTAAGGTCACGCCAATGTTTACATATCCATATTTAAAAAATCCTCTTTTTTTTTCTTCTCTTCTTTTGAAGTAGTAAGCACTGATGCATTTAAGAAAGGATTTCAAAGAATTGGGAAAGAAGAGAACGATGAAGAAAAACTAGTCTCTAGTTTCAAATTTTTTTTTGGAACCGAGTGGGATGATCGTCAACCAAAAAACAAATTTTCAGGTGGAAAATCTACACGACAGACCATAAAAAGAAAAGATTTATATTATTAGCGAGAGAGAAGCGGAATGGGTCGGGGAAAGGGGGGGGGGGGTCGAGAGCGGAAGGTAATCGAATCTTGCCTGTATACGCTACTAGGTGAAAAATACATTCATATTCAAAGCGAAACTAGGAATTCTCGACACATAAGCGTTTTATTAGCTGGCTTGGTGACACATTTCATCCGCATTTAAGGGACTCTATGCCGGATGATATCACTGAAATGCTGAAAAAATTTTCAGTTTATTTTTCAAAAAAAGGCACAATCGAAGATCCCTGAAGAAGTCAACGAATAAATGAGTGAGTAGGACACTCGACTCATTTCTTGGCCAGACTAGTGGTTCAGAGTAAGTCCGCATGGAAATATTTGTGGCGCATCACCACTTTTCCCTTCAATTCTCTATAATCCAAATTTTTAAATAACCCTTCCCCCCACATTTTCGCTTATTTCCTACGTAGTTAGCGAATCTATTAGCCATAGATGAAACGTATCGTTAAAAAAAAAGAAAAAGAAAAGAAAAAAAAACAAGGAAACACTGAAAGCAGAAAAAGAACGACACATTNCAAGGAAACAATGAAAGCAGAAAAAGAACGACACATTTAATTTTAACGAATAAAAAGCACTAGCAAGAGGACACTCGAATTCCTATAACAATCCAAAAACAACACACGTCTAATATGAAACAGCTGTGAATGTTTGCTTCCTCAAAAAATTGAGATTTTTCATCGTCGATTCATCAAATAGACAATAGTTTCGTTGAGAAATATTCGATTGTAAATGGAAAATGACGCGATACCTGCTCATAGGCCAACGTCAATGAAGTCGCCAAATGTTGAACAATATAAAAGGAATTTCACGCTCACTTTTCTGCTCACCGGTTTCGTCGCTCTCCACAACGTCACACGCGTTCATTTCTTACTGAAGGAAAAAACACACACTGTGGGCTCTCTTTCTCTGCCTTTCCGTATTTTTGAACCTTTGCAGATTCATTGCACCGATTCCAAAGAAGTTTACATTGGTACCTGTTGGAATCCATTATAGGGCCGAGTTTCAAAAATCACATTCAGTTCTGCCATTTCAACACTCCCTCACTTGTATACAACAAGCTTCCGTGGTTCGAGTCCAGCTAGTGACGAACATTTTACAAAATGCGCTTACTCCAAAAAATCTCAAGCAAACTTTGAGGCTTGATAAGCTGGTCTCTCTTGTGTGCATCTACGAATCGGCTCCATAGCACCAAAGTCCACAAAAATGATAACAAAATCACCATTTATCTCCTAAATGTTTATGACATGGAGCCAAAGTGCGGTTTCCTTTATGGAGTTGAATAGCAGCCGAATTCTTAAGATCGCAAAAAAAAAAATCGAAACTCATAATTTATTCTCTAATGTGACAGCCATCATGAAATCTCATACCAAAAAGTGAGCTTGTAAAAGCTTCTATAGACGAAACAAAAATAACGATTCCATTGGATAGCCGCCAAAATGTTCGTTTTAATTTGGAGCAACGACCTTGATAAATTGAGTGGCTGCAATCTACGAGTATGATCCTTCTCGTGCTTAAAACTATACAAAATCTGCTATATATGTTCTCAGTTTTTAAAATTTTCCCACTTCGTTAAACAATGTGAAATTTTACAACATCTAAATCATAATGTCCATTATACATAACATGGGTCTCTGAATGGTAAGCGCCATCTTAAAATTGGCTTCCTCTTCGATCAACAGAAATAGTCGGATATAAGATTTCCACTTTGAAACCGGCAAAGATTTTAAGGAAAAAGACAAGCAAAATTTGGAAATTCTAATGAATGCGACGAAAATGTGAGAAATAACGAAGAGGTTCAAAAAAAAAGAGCAGAAAACAAACTTTCTGATCTCTTCACGACCTTCAACGGTTTTCCCACTCATCAGATCTGCAGGATAGAAAAATTTACCAAAGTAATGTGCGCTTTTCCATTAAAAATACCCAAAAACAATCACTCCCAAAAATACACGTTTACCTTAAAACATGTCCACCAATGAAAAAAAAAAGTAATTACTAGGATAAGCAGCAAGAAATCTTCGAAATAAGATACGATGAATAATTTAACTAATGAGGGTGCAAACTGACACTGCTACCATATAAGGATCCCTCTCATTAATCGTTAGTATGAATGAAGTGATATCGCTTTTAATGCTTTTTGCTCGGCAAAAGACCCATCAATTAACGAGTGAATATTTCTTCAGCTAGACATTGGCTGTAAAGATTCCAATAGAGTTTTTACTCATTTGTGATCTCAGCACTGTCTAAACGAGTCCTCTGAATTTCCTCATACTGAATAAGAAAACTTTTCGCTCGAGAATGCGAAATTTTTCGCTTTCTTTGAATGCTTGATCTAATGCTAAAAATAACCCTGAATTCACTTTATGGTAGACTGGGATTGTAGCTTGTGCAGGTAACTTTATGCCAGTATCTCACAATCTTGACAAGCTTTTCAAACTTGAAAATGAAACTTCTAGCCAAGCAATCAATCGAAGAGAGAAGATATTGAAGGCCTTACGCAAATCCTCAAATTGATTTCGCTATCTAAACTACCGTCCGATGTGTAAAGATGACAATTTTATTTTTACATCTCGACAAGTATTACAGATGGTGGATTCCTTATGAAATTTTATTCAACTTCTCAAACCACCTGAACTTCTGCAAAGTTTAGTAGTAATACTCGAATTAGAAGTAAACCTTTTCATTTTGCCGTTTGCCGACCATAGACAGTATATTCTCAGCACCTCACTGCTTCTCACTTCTTGCAGCAGGCTTGGATGTTAATGTTCATCACCACTTTGTTCTCTGGGCAATGGTCCCAGCTCGGTTGTAAGTCGAGTCGTGGAAGGATTTTGTTCGTGGGGGTAGATGTCACCCTCGTTTTTGACACGTTTTCAAGAATTTCGACACCTTATAACTTCCGCAGTAATCCTCACAAAAAGTAATTACAGAAGACAGCAACTTTTATAGGCATTAATTTTTATTTTAAAGCAATATCGGTGGCGAAACTCATTTTTTGGTGATTAGTAAAAACGTACTTCCGCTTGCGAATTCAAGCAGCATCTTTGGGACATCCCTACAGAGAAAATTTCGAGCATCATTTTCCCTACATGTTGAACTATTTTCTAAGGAGATTTTTTTCTTGCACTCGCGCATATGAGACTTCGACGCCTTCGCATCACTGACTCCCAGCACGGAGAAAACAATTTGGATGATACTGTGTTTTCTTGTTTTAAGCGCGTACTACTGGAGTTCGAATTGGGTCCTCAAACAAGGTGATTTCTAACGCGCATCCTCATATTGGCGTTCCGAAGTACCTCGATGTAGCTGGGATCCACAACTTGCTCAGAGTGTGCTTATCACAATGCATTCGTCTCCACTCTATCGAAGGCATTCTCAAAATCGGCGAAGGCTATGGCAAGTGAGAGCTTATATTCACGCTACGGAAGTCTGCTTGCTCACGAGGCTGCTGCTCATCGAGCATCGATGTTATCCTGTTGGTGATAATTTTCGTGAACAGCTGCGACAGCAGGCAGATTGGGTGGTAGTTCTTGAGATTTTCGTTGTCGCCCTCTTCTGCAGCAGGATAGTTTTGGATGCCTTTCACTCGTCGGGGGCATTTCGTCCCTTCAAGTAATGACTGAACCTTTCCGTAAGCGCCTTCCATAGTACAAAACTACCAGCCTTCAGTAGCTTGACCGCTACTTTTTTCTTCTAGAAGCTTTATTATGCGATATGACCATCACGGCATGACGAACCTCGCTGATCGTGAGGGCTCCTTCACATCGATCTTTGACGCGAATTAGTCTGTGTAGGACTTCTTACAGGCTTCTTCTATTTCATTTGTCGTCATGAGCCTCTCGCCAGCTGTGATCCTTAACGGGTTGAGGTTATACAGCACCAAGCTTCTTTTAAACCGTTTTATGCTTGCGCCCTTCTCCCCGCTTCCAAAAGTCTTTTCATGCGGTATTGCTTAAAGTCCTCCTCCAATCGAGTTCCAGTTAGCATACAGAGTATCGAGTATTCGAGATGCCTTTTTCTGTCCCTTCTCACCCGTCTCCATCTTCTTCATTAGCTCTCTTGTACCCAGCGATATCCTGTTCTCCGTGTTGTTCGGCTGTCTTCGCTCTGCTTGCTTTTCAGCAGATGATATTTTCACTAGAAGACAGCGATATTCTTCGTTCATTTCGCCCTTTTTTCCCAATGAGGCAGCTGCAATCTTGACCCTGAACTCGGACTCCTCGGTATTCATTCTGGCGGCCTTCTAACAAATCTCGTTCTTAAATCAGCTTCTCCAACGTGAAGTTCTGCGCGTAGCAGCCTATAGTCACTTCCCCTGTTGAACAGTGGCACCACCGAAACATCTCGTAGGACGCGCAGAGAATTCATCAAGATTTAGTCAGTGTCGTTCTTTATTTGCGCCTTCGGGGACATCCACGTCTATCTTCTTGCAGTCCTCTTCTTATACCTGCTTTTTCCAACGTCATAGNNNATAGCGGCTTATGAAATTCTCTCATTGCTTCCCTCTTCCTAGTTTGGCGTTGATGTTCCCAATTACCGCAGTATACGCAGACTTCGCTTCGTGGCCTTCCGGACTTCATCATGAAAGGCCTCTAAATCTTCATCCGAACTTGCGTAAGTTGAAGCGTAGAACTGTATGATTTTTTGGGTCTCATCCTCACCGAGCTCCACAAGAATTGAATCAGCCCTTGCCGACAACACCTGGCAATTGAGAGTATTTGACCGTATCCTTTTGTTGAGGATAAAGCCAACTCTTCCTATTTGTTGCACTTCGGCTGCCTTCCCTAAGAAGAGTGCATGTCCGTTCACCAAAGTGTCTACCAACTCCTTCCTCCGCCTCGTTTCTGATACGCCCAACACTTCGCAGTTTATCTTGGCTTTTTCTTCAAGAAAGTGACGAATAATTTATTTCTACTGAGGCCCCTACAGTTGCAAGTTCCCAACAACAGGTCCAACCCTAAATTCTTGCCAAGCATCCACCTGAGATCATCAGCTTCTCGCCTTTCAACTGACGTCCTGCCGGCATAGAATGGGTCCGCCGGCATGCAGAATACTGTGGCTTTCTTTCCAATTCTTCAGCCATTGATTTGAATCACTCGCCGGCTAGACGGACCGTGACCTTATGTCTCTACCCTTCACCTTGCCCAAGGGATACAATACATAAAATGGTTGTGGTTCTCGGCCTAGGCTCGACGGTGTGACTCAGGCAACACCGTTTAGCCACTCACTTCAATCTCTTGCCCTACTACAAGGTGGCCCACAACTAATGCTAAAATCTTTAAAATACTGGTCGACGCAGCGATCTCACGAACCGACCGCCTCCAGCGACCGCACAAGTCAAGAACCAAGGATGGCATAAGATGATCACGTTTTCAATTTTGCACTCCTCAAAGATGTCGAGGAAAACTACGACTGCAAATGTGACATTTAGCCATCTTGGATTGTGAGTTGAACGTACCGCATAAGTGGGCATACAGATAAACACTTAGACAGGTAACTTAGACAGGTGAAGACATGACCTATTCATCCAGGAGGAAAACTGCAAAAAGATGTATATCAAAATAATGGCCTTCTCATGAAGGAGAGCAATATTCGAATATGCTAGCTTGAAATATGAACGCAACATTGATTCGTACAATGAGCGTTCTTTTCATTAACTACCTGTGGAATTCATTCAACGATATTGATAACCAGGTGGTTTTTCAANNNAAAAATTTTAGCATTACCTATGGATATTTAAAGAAACAAATTTTTCATGGGGGTACGAAATTAGAGAACGAATATGTGTGGTGAAGTGGAAAAGAAAAAAAAGGGAAAACATATGAGCAAAGGCATTGCTCAGAATTCACTCAACGGTGATGAATAATTTCTTCGATAACTAGCAGCAAATAATTGAGGAGGATAAAAGAGCAATCAAAAAGTCTCCTCAGAACTTCCTTCTTTAAATTATACGCATTTCTTCCCTGACATCCTATCATGTGAAATCATCCTGAACGATGATCATTTCATTCAGTGAACATCTCATATATCTTGGCTAACCTAGCCTCAAAAATGATATCCAAATTCCCTCCTTCCCCCTCCACCCACCCACCCTCCCCAAAAAAGTTGCTTAACACCAGTTCGTAAGAGCAGGAATTAGAATGAGAAACGTATGTCTGTCGAATAACAAGTCCGCTTAGGAATGCCTAACGCTTGACAGAGGCTATACGATCTCTTCAAATCAATTCATATCGCCCAATGATGAGGAAGACCAAATAGATGCAACTTTTAAAAGCTGCATCAGTGAATGTGGCACTAACAATTGAAAAAAAAAACTGCATTAGTTTCAAGCGTATCTTAGTAGCTCTGAATGGATGATTTATGTATTTGGCAGCCGATCAGCGAAACGTCTCACCAATCGAGCGCAAGAAATAAACGAATGGGACATTTGACATTTCACTTTTAAGAACACCGGTGTGTTGGAACACCGCCAGTGTAAATGGAACTGCAGAAATTGTCTTAAAAAAAAAACAAAGAAAATTGAGGTGGATAAGAGATTTTTATGTGCGAACACACTAATAATTAAATAGAAAACAATATTCATAAATGCGAACTGGACGTTTAGAGAGTAGGACAATTACGTAGAGCGGACAAGAATATACCACTCGTAGAGTGCAATAACGTATATTCAAATCTATCAAAATAGATACTAGAGGATTGATCATATGAATTTTTACACAGATACGATTTGGAAGAATGGCGAATGCATAGAAAAAAAAAATGTTGCAACGATATGGAACCGTCATCACTTATCTACGCGAAAAAAAAAAAACAACAACAACATTTTTTACGAATTATCAACACTAAGACAAGTGAGTCGTCTTTTTCAGAACTTGAAATCGCAAACAATATTTCAAACAAAAGCGTCGATTCCTATCAAAACGCCTAGCGGCTATCCGCATTTTGCCAATAAAAACACAACGAAAGCGTCATGTAGATTGTTGTTCGTTTTTTTTTTTTTTTTTTTTTTTTTTTTTTTTTTTTTTTTTTTTTTTTTTTTTTTTTTTTTTTTTTTTTTTTTTTTTTTTTTTTTTTTTTTTTTTTTTTTTTTTTTTTTTTTTTTTTTTTTTTTTTTTTTTTTTTTTTTTTTTTTTTTTTTTTTTTTTTTTTTTTTTTTTTTTTTTTTTTTTTTTTTTTTTTTTTTTTTTTTTTTTTTTTTTTTTTTTTTTTTTTTTTTTTTTTTTTTTTTTTTTTTTTTTTTTTTTTTTTTTTTTTTTTTTTTTTTTTTTTTTTTTTTTTTTTTTTTTTTTTTTTTTTTTTTTTTTTTTTTTTTTTTTTTTTTTTTTTTTTTTTGATGATGATGATAACGACAATAATAGTACACCACCAAGCACATCGATCGCACATCTCTACTTAAGCTAGATGCAAATTTTTATGTCGGCAGGTGACAGGGCAAGGATGCGATTGAGTTTTCAACAAACTCTTACATATATTGAAGGATTAAAGATAGAGCCATAGCCTTAACATGCAACTACACTTAAAGGTATAATGCATCATATTCCACGAGTTTTCAACAAGAAACCGACTCTGACTTCATTCGGTTCAATCAACCATAAATTCATGTGACAACTGATGAACAGTGCTGCCCACGAATTGTTCATAAATGTGGAGCAAAAACGAAGAAAACATTCATAGACTCTACATGGAGATACCATTGAAAAAGAAAACTAGCCATTTGGCTCATAAGGACATCGCCCGGACTATCAAGACTGATATATACACTTCGCCGCTGGGGAAAGCCTAGCTTTCCAATGGCCCATTGCAATTACATCGGAAAAATTAGTTGCGAATAGACCTACTTCGTATGCGAAAACGTTAGAAGCTGCGTCGAAAAAAAAGGCGGTGGGCAAATGTGAATTCGTTCTTAAAACTGAACGCAGATAAAGTTACTTATAAATAACGCATTCTGGCCTGTCACCATCTTGGCATGCTTTCAAGGTGACTGGCTTAATTATGCGCTAAACACTCGATTACTTACAAATTCTAGTCAACTGATGAATCAACTCACGTGTGTCAAAATAAGTGCTCAACTAAAGAAAACACGGCAATTTGACATGTCGTGAAAATTGCAACTGTTGAAAAACTTAAATTGACGTATACTGCATTAGACGGGCTCAAAACGTGTAAACGGATCAATTTGAAGCAAAATTTTCAAAATTCTCAAGCGGAACAACTTTCGCATGCTAGCATCCGAAAATTGATTCATTAAATATTGCGGTATTTCCCTATCGATAACCTATTGTCATTAGTTGCACCTGCACATTTGAACGAATATGGGAGGGATCTTGCGCTTATCGGCGATGCCCTATACTTCGATCGCCTCATACGATATCTTTGCTCTCGCGAAAGCCGTATGACATCGACGATTTAATTTTCATCAACCTCTAAACTAGCTCACCATCAATGTAAAAAGAATTGTCCGCTTTGAAACTTTCTACATTCCTCAGCTTGTAATAAGCCAAAAAAAAAGATGGAACAGACAAAAGCCAGTGAGTAGCATGGAATTTGACTGCACAGAATAAAAAGACACATATTTAGAGCATCAACGTTTAAGGCCCACTTCCTTCGTGGAAGCTTTGTCGTGTTCAAATTTGACGCGCCAACAGTTTGATCAATTACCGAGCGCATGGCAGAGATAGAATACTAGTATTTAACTTTACAAATTCATTGAAGTTCTCTTCTGCGAACGATATACATTCTGATATTACAAAGTCGACAGAGAAACTACTCAATAAAAACAGGCATCCATATGATTAAGAAGTGAAGAGTTGTAAGAAATAAATTTCTCTACATAGGTAATCCAAAGACAAGAGACAATTTGGAAAAAAAAACTGAAAGGAAGAGTGAATATGTCAGTCAGTGAGCCGGAAAAAGCTTCAACAATTCTGCAACACACTGAAAATACCGAAGGCACAAATACTGCTATTTATATAGCTCTTAATATAGAACCGATCGAGCAAAAGCGCTCACAACCGATCACGAAATGTGCGCTACTTCAGTAGCACATAGCAGTGGTAAATAAAAATTGCCGCAAGCAATTCCTAATATAAGGCGTATGCATAATACGGCTAGCTATTCATGTGCAATTGCATATTAAGCAAGTTTTCAAACCAAAAAGGGAATGCCGAGAGGAAACGGTCGATCTCCGAGAAGATCTCTAAAATAACTTTTTAAATGAAAGCAAAACACCGAATGCTCGTTTCTGCAGCTGCTGTTTTCTAAGGTAAGCGAAGTTTAGTCAGAGCTGAGGTAAGAACACCGACTGCAGGTTACGGTTCAAACCTCGACCCTCATCAATAGTGCACAATTTGCGTTAAATGCATCAATATCTCAAAGAAACATCAAAGCAAATACACACGACCTCAATATAAAGTAGTGCTAAATGAAGCGATGAATAACTATGTAGAGTGATAGGGAATAATGCTTGACATTACGTCACATAGCCATATAGGTCAAAGTTTGGATGCTTTGAGAGGATCTCTTACAAAGTCAACTGCTTCTCCATCGTAAAGGAATGCCGTTTGAAGGGACAATAAAAGCGATGGATATACTGCCCAACATGAATCTTTTCACAAATACCCTATGTGCGTCGTCATCTGAGTACTGCCTCGACTGCACCGTGGAATGAAATCGAAATTTTCGGGTACACATACCAAAATTCGCTTTTTTCTAACCCGCCTATTTAAAAGCATGTTCAACGTGCAGTGTCATCATATGATTTTTTGGAGGAAGGGGGAGGGGGGTGGGGAGAAGGAGGAAATTCCGAGATTTCTGAGATTTTAACCGAAGCAGGAAAAGCTCAACAAGTGAGTATAAACTTAAAGATTTTATGAGTTTGGAAGCTTAAGCAGGAAAAGCTTAACGATACCCACAAAGGCTTAAGAAGTTTGCTTTCCAATAAAATTTGAAAGGGAGGAGGGTAGGAGGGGGATGGATGGGGAGTAATCAGAATGCGCAAAGCACGGTAGATTTGGATTTTTGAAACCACAAATTCCTACCAAGGTTTGCTTTCAACTTCATTAGGGCAATAGCACTTGAAAGCTGTCATGATTTTGCTCATCTGCCATGTCTCGCTGCCGCTCATTCTCTCGTAAGAATCCAACCACTCATCTTGTAGTGCAAGCAGCCCTCCGATGGCATGCAATGTAACAATAGAAAATGCAAAAAAAAGGTGACAACGACGATAACACGACAGCTGTCTTTTGCATTCCCTCTCAGATGATCAACCAGTTGCTCAAGAGATTGAGAGGATGGCAAAATGCATAATAATGCATTTTTTACGAAGCCAACTTGTGGCTGTACGATCTGTTTAAGCACACTGGAATTTATCCTTGAGCGGTGGTCTTTGATAGCAAAACAAATTTGACGTGTGAATTTTATGTTGGACTTAGCTGTCAATATTTTATAACGCAAGGCAATGTACGCAAGTGAAAAGAGCATATCAATTTGCGGTGTGGAAGATGTCAGTCAAACTTTGTTTCAGCACAATTTTTCTTTCGTCCATGAGTTAAACTTAAAAATAGTCACATATATACTCATAGATAGGTATGGACAAGACGTTCCAAGAACATGCTTTTCAAGCGAAAATTTATGCATAGGCTGCAAAGCGAGTTTGTAGGCGTGGGAAAAAAGCTGAAAAAAAAAGAACAATGCACAATATGTCATTTCGAATGCTACCAATTGTACGTGAAAATCCCGACCAAAAAAATCGCTCTTATTCTATGTTCCCGAGCGA